>JAODAL010019551.1:0-71725 GCA_025379985.1 Phyllomedusa bahiana | reverse complement strand
GTGGGCTGTACTTTAAGGCCCCCCTTGGGGCCATTTTTAAACCACGGCTTATTCGGGGGGTCGAAATTTCCCAAGTCCGTAATTTAAGTGCCGGAGTGGGGGCCAATTTGGCTGAATCCGTCCCCATTAACAAAGGGTTTAATGCAAAATTCTCATAGAAAAATTGCATTCCCGTCTCCCCCTTCCCTTGCTGGGCTTTTTCGCCGAGGGGGGAGTTTGGGGGGACAATGTCATTTCAAAGCGCCTTTAAAACGCGCCGCTAGCAATGACTGTTATGGGTGGCGAAGTGCCGCCCCCCCCCCCCCCCCCTTTTCGCCCCCCCCCTGCCCCCCCCCCCCGTCCCACGGGGGTTTTGCGGGGGGGGAAAATTACCCCCCGCATTTAAAGGGCCGTTTTATAAAAATTTGCCAAAAGGTCAGGATACCCCGGCACCTTTCCGTTTGTTTTTGAACCCCTTTCTTTTAAAGGGGCCTTTGGGTTTGTGTCAAAACTTTTTTTTGAAATAATGGAGGTTATTTGTCTGGTTTTTCCCCGTCATAGGCCCATAGAAAAAAGTGAAAGGCCCAATAAGAGGGGGGGAATAAAAAAAAAAATTTTTTAAAGGGGAACCCTGGTGGATTTTCCATTTTATCCACACGGGCCAATTTGGTTTAAAAATACAAAAACAGGGCCTCTCATCCCCAAAAAAAAATTTAAAATTTTAATAAGGGTTTTCTTGCTAGGGAAAATTTTGTTTTTGGGTCTTACCCTCCCTTATATATTTATATATACTTGAATTTAGGGTTAAATAATTTGAAGCACTTTATATATTGAAGCAATAGATTTATAGTCATTGAACAGAATAATTCAGGATGGTGTTTCTTTCAGTCGTTTGTATAAATCGTTATTTGTTATTTTTTTTATACGGTTTTGAAATCAATTGTTTGTGTTTTTTCACCTTAAACATTGTGGCGGGTTCTGTTGTGCGTTTTGAGCGAAGCGGGTCAGGTTTTTTTCTGATTCCCCCAGGGGTTTTAAACAGAGTTCTAAATTGCCGTCAGCATACTCCCTTTAGAAGCCTGAGTAAGAGAGTTCCTTTTGAAAGGGGTGGGCCGGGGGTTTATGTGTTTTTTGAAAAAAACCATCGTAACCCTATACCTAAAGTGGTAAAGTAATCTTCATGTTTTAATTTTTTTTTTTCAATAACTTTTTTTTTATATAAAGTTTTTTTCAGGGAATGGACTCCCCCTTTTCTGGATGGGGAAAGGGCTGGTTTTATCCGTTTTGGAAAGGGGTGCGGGGTTTTTTTGGAATTTAAAAGGGATATGGGTTTCCCTTCTTACCGGGTCCCCAAACCAGAAAAAAAATCCCCTTTGAAGGTGAGCTGTTATACTTTACCTTTTTTTTGGGCAGTATTATATATTTAAAAATTATTTAAATAGGAGGCAGTTTTAATAGAAATTTTATATTCTTTTTCATGGGAAAACAGTATTATAGTAATTAATTCTTGTACATAGGGGGCGGAAAATTATAGTACTTTTATTCTTGTAGTGGGGGGAAGAACTATAATAGTTATTTTTCGTGTAATGGGGAGCAAATTGTAGTATTTTAAATTCTTTACATGGGGGGGCCCCAAATTACAATATTTTTTTTTTTTTTTTGGTATGTAGGGGGCGGGTCATTTTTGTACTCTTAGTATAGGGGGCCCTATTATAATAGTTTTCTTTTATGTTGTACAGTTTGGGGCCCCCTTTAAAAAAGTTTTATTCTTCCCCTTAAAAATTAATTTGAGTACAAAAGTGAAATAAAAGGTTTAAAAAAAAAAAAAAAAAGTAAATTTCTCTAAAAATATGGGGGCAAAGGGATCTTCAGCTCCAATCAGGGGCCCGTGATGGATTGGGAAATCTGCTTTTGCTGGGGTAATAAAGAAATAAAAAATTTTAAAAATAACAAAGGGCCCTTTTTAGTTCCTTCCCTGAATGTTTCCTTTTTTTTAAAAACAATTTAAGGGAAAGTCCTTTTTTAAAAAAAAATTTTAAAATTTCATTTTCCCCCCCTTTTTTTTACTTTGACAATCGCGATTGAAAATTTTCCCCGTACTGTGAAATAAAAATGACGCTTTTTCTTTTTTTTAATGAAAAAATTGGGAAAAGCCCCTATTCCATGGGAAAAATAAAAAAATTCCCAAAATCAATGAGGCTGACAGTATGGAGATGGCTTTTTAAAAAAATTGGAGGGTTACTATTCAGATGGGCTTTTCATTAAACCGCGGAAAAACCCTGATTTCCCACCCCCAAAAATTGGACAGGGGAATTATTAGCTATAAAAAAGTGGAAATTAGACAATCGTAATTTTTAAGGGCTAAGGGCAAAAAAATGCAAATATCAAATTTAATAGAGGAAAAAAGGATTGTGTTAGTAAAATGTGTTGTGGTCCCAAAGGTTGGTCAACCAATTTAAATTTTTCTCCAAAACATCTGTTAAATTTTTGACCAAAAAGGAAAAAATATTTGATTCATGAAATTTGAAGATTGCGGGGATTTTAAAGCTTCGGCCCAAAGGAAACGAAAAACAAAATGAAGGGAAGTTTTCCCGTGTAAACAACTGATATTAGGTTTTACCCGCTCCCGTAGTGATGGGAATGGAAATTTTGGTCAAATTAGGGGATGAAGGGGAACAGTAAAGTGTTCGAGTTTTGAGTTTGAACTTCGGGAAAGTAGTAGTGTTCAGTTCGGGAAAATCCTAAGAGGGAAAAATGGAGGGTTTACTGGCGGGGCGTAGGGTATGGGGGCACAGCGTTTTTTAAACCGTATGGGGCCTTGCATTCTGAGGGAGCCCAAAAGGCCCTTTGACACATAAGAAGACACCGGTATTGGAAATCGTACATGGTAACTGGTTGGGGTGCCGATAGGCAGTATGGGCGTACTCCTGTCAGAGGCCCTAATCAAAAAGGGGCTCATTGATTTGTTAAAATATGGAAGTAGTAATGGGTGGGGCCCCTAATTTATTTGGCTGCATGGGGCCCTGAAACAGTTGACTGATGGCAGCCCTGATAACGGGGCCATATCACTTTTTGCAACAGAGCCCAAGAACTTGAACTTACGCCTCTGCAGGCTGGACAAGATTAGATGGCAGTACCATTGGCGGCAGTGAGAACATGCCAATGGGGAGCATGGAGGTTCTGGTTCACTAAGATTAGGCGGCTGTATCATTGGTGGCAGCGAGAACATGCCAATGGGGAGCATGGAGGTTCCGGTTCACTAAGATTAGGCGGCTGTTCCATTGGTGGCAGCGAGAACATGCCAATGAGGAACCTATACAGGTGATAACAACCTGTAGTTACCATCCAGAAAAGTCAACTGCGTATGTGGAACAACTTAGTAAATAAATTTGCCTCTAAAAGTGACAGAAAAAAATGAGAGGCTAAAATACTTCATTCCTTTCAATGGCTAACTGAAAAGATGAGGACAGCTTGCAAGCAGGGGCGTAGCTATAGAAGGTGCAGCGGACTACATTAGATGGCAGTACCATTAGTGGCAGCGAGAACATGGCAGTGGGGAACATGGAGGTTCTGGTTTGACAAGATTAGGCAATGGGGAACAGCGAGGTTGCGGTCCGACAAGATTAGACAGTGGGGAACAGTGAGGATCAATTCAACTAGATTAGGCAATAGGGAACAGTGAGGTTCTGGTTCGACAAGATTAGGCGGCAGTACCATTGGTGGCAACAAGAACATGCCAATGGAAAACATGGGGGTTCAGGATAACGGGATTTAGTACATTTGGTGGTAGTATAGGGGAGGCTTTAAAAAAAAAGTAAAGATTTGGGGGGGGCCTACAAGGAGGATTTTAAAAGAGGTGTTTGCGTCCCAAATAAAGGGTTTCTACAGGTGTATTTTTCAAAATGAATTCAGCCGTAAAAACTTTTTAAATGTAGCTTTTTTGCGCAGTAGAATAAAATTTTGTAAAAGAAGCAGGCACAGGAACTTCAGAATGAATGTAGTTATTAAAAAAAATGTATATTTAAACATTGCCCAAGAAGATGTGTTTAACAGTTTTAGTCGGTGACATCTGAAAAAGGGGGAAAATTAAAATATAGAGATCCCCCTTGATTCACTTTTCTAAAATAAAATTGACCCAAACTTTGCAGGGGAAAGAAAATTTATGTTTGTCAGTTCCCAAACCCGCCACCCTGTGTAAGGGGGCCGTTCCAAGATAACGGGGCTGGGGGAAGGAAAAAACTTTTTTTGGGCTTTCCCGACAAGCTCAGGAAATTAAACCCATTTTTGGGGCCCCCCCAAGAAGCTGAAAGGGTCCGGATAAGTCCAAAAACATCGGTGAAATTGCCGCTGGTAGTCGGGGACCATGGTTTTAAAAGGTTTTTCCCTCTGGGGTGTCTTAATGTGCCCAGAAATTGCAGGAATTGGTGAGGGGTCAAAAATCGATTGCAACATGTCACCCGTAAGGTTCTCCCACACTCCCTGCAGAAAACCCTTTTTGGGGACTTTTTTAGGGCTCCCTGTTTTTGCTGAGGTTGTCCCACTGTAACATTAGAATGTGAAGTGAAAAGATGCCCTCAAAAATTGGTAAATGAGCACGTCTAAAAATTTCCTCCCTTCTACTGTCAATTTGTGTGGGTGGAAGGAAAATTGCCCCATTTTTTTGTTTGTAACGGGGATCAAAGGGGGTTACCCCCCAGAAAATTGCTTTTAATTTTTGTTATTCCCTTAAAACGCATGGATCACGTTGCAGGTAATATCGGGCTTCCAAGCACCTTTTTGGGGGAAAGAGGCTGCGGGACCCTCCAAACATCGGGGTCAAGGGGGCACTAATTGGTATTTCCCTCTTCCTTCCTCCGAAATCTGTGCCAACCTCTTACCACTAAAGGGTTAATCAGTACCGTGGGACCCCCAATTTACGGGCCTCTACTGTTAGAGCTGAACTCCCTTTCCTGCACCGCCCTCGCCCTTTAACCCCCCCGCCTAAAGAAAAAACCTATACAATTGCGAAACAGTTGGCATTCATTGAGTAACCCTCCCTGTCCGCCTCCTTTTTTCCCTTCATTTGCGGGGACTTGTTTCAGCAGGTTCCCCATTGTTCCCCATTCCCAATTTTTTCTAAATGCCACCACAATTCTTATATCAAAAATGTTCAAAGTTCGCAAGCAGGGGGGCATAACTTTGAAATTTTTGGGGCCCGGGTTTGCAAAAATAAAAAGGGGTTTCCTCCCAGTTCCCAATGTGCCAAAATCCAAAAACCCGGTGTTTTTTCTTATTGTCTTTTTGGGCCTTTGGGCCCCTTCAGGCTGCGGGCCCCTGTAGCAGTTTGCTCCCGCTGCACCCCCTAAAAGCTACCCCCTGCTTGAAAAGCTTTCCTCCTTTTTTTCCAGTTAGCCTTTGAAAGGAATGAAGTATTTTTATACCTCTCCCGTTTTTTTCTGTCACTCTTTTGAGGCCCAAATTTTTTTTCAATAAGTTGTTTCCCCATATCCAGGTTACTGTTTTTGGATGGTAATTCCAGCTTCTCCTCCCCGTACAGGTATAAAAATTAAAAAGGAAAATCTTCTCCTTTGACTTTTTAAAGGGGTTTTAGTTCCCAAAAATTTTGAATCGAACTTCAAAAAAAACGCACTTTTGTTCAAGGGTTCCCAAATTAAAAATTTAAAGGGTTCGCTAAACAATAACCCTAGGGTTTTTTTTAAGACCCAGAATCCCCCGAAAAAAATTTTGGGCTCCCCCCCTCACTTGAGATACATCCTTATGGATCTTTGGCAAGCTATAAAAATGTTTGTTTACTGGTTTTTTCAGACAGGGAAAAAGGGTTTTCTCTCTTGTTAATGAGTTTTCTTTATCAAAACCTCCCTCCAAAAGAAACCTCTGCCCCCAATACTTTAAAACCCCTTTGTTTTCCGCGGTTTTTGACCTCAATCAAAATTTAAAAAGGGGTTTCCCCTGCTCTGTTTAGGTTTTCCCGGAAACCCCGGTTACCCGAAAAAGCTCAGGGGGAAAAGCTGGGACAGTCCCGCCCGGGGGCCCAAAATAGCCCCCGGGCTGTCTGTGTAAACAATTTTGTGGGTAACCCCGACTATGTTCTTCTAACTGACACAGATTTTTAAAGTATTAGCATTTAGATTATCCCAATTACATTACTTAGTGTGAAAAAAACATAAAAAAGTTTTTCCCTTAATAGTTTTAAAAAAAAAAAAAAAATAGGAAAAAAAAAAAAGGGTAGATAAAATAAGAAAAATAAAAAAATTTGAAATAAAAATAAAAAATTTAAATTAAAAAAAAATTGTGCAATTGGGAGAGGGGCCTTTAAAACCCCCCTTTAAAGGGGACCCGCCTGTTTTGACCTTCCTGACACACCCCTTTTTTAAAAATCTGGCATATGCCCCATTTTAAATGTGGGAATAATTTTTTGAAATTTTTAAACCTACCCCAAGTGTTTCAGAGATTGTTTTCTCGTGACCTTTGGGGTTTTAAGTTAGTAAGAAATTTTTATCCATAAAATCCTTTTTTTGTTTTAAAAAAATATCAAAATTTCGGGAAAATTTTGAAAAATTTGCGATTTTGAAAGTTGAAAAAATTTTTCCCTTTTTGCGTGAAAGACAGATGTTTAAATTCCCCACAAAATGTTTATAACTGCATCTCCCTTTATTTTCCAACTATAGGTTGGCATCTTTTTTTTAAATGTTTTTTTTTTTTTTTTTTTACGACATTAAAGGGCTTGGGAAATTTTTATTTAATTTTCTCAAAATTTTTAAAGGGAAAATTTGCAATATAAATTTTTTTTAGGGACCACCCCATTTTGACGGGCTTTGAGGGGCCTGAAGGGTTGAAAACCCCCCAAAAGTGACCCATTGAGAAATTTAAACCTTTTAACGTATTTACAACACTTTTTTTGGAATTTTTGATAACCCTTTAGATATTTCACAAAAATTAAAGCAAAGTGGAGGGGGAAATTTCAAAATTTCACTTTTTTTGAGATTTTAAATTATTTACCCATTATTCACTGGTTTTTCGGTAAATTGTGACTGGGAAAATCCCAATTAATTTTAAAGTTCCCCCAGGTCTGCCATTTTTAAAAGATACCCCAATATGGGGGCCTAGTGCATTTTTTGGGCTAAACCCAAATAACCCCCAGAATAGGGGGAGCACCTATTTTAACCTGGGGCCCTCATTTTCAATACAAATTTTATTTGGGGCCCCCTTTTCAGGTTTGGGGAACCCTAAGGGGGCAAAAAACTTAAAAAAACCCCCCCCCAAAATAAAAACCGCATAGGGGGAAAAACCCCACCCCTTTTTAATGAATATACCCCGGGGGGGCTTTGAGTATTAAAACCCACACTTTGATTCAAAAATTTTTTTTAGCAAAAGGCTGGGGAAAAATTAAAAAACATTTTTTTCCAATAATTTGCAATTTTAGTTTAAAATTTTTAATAAAACCCAAGGTTTTCCTGGAAAAAAAAACCCTAAAACTTTGTTAAGCAATTTTTTCCCAAAAGTTCGGCAAAAACCCAAACTTTGGGGGTGTAAACTGTTTGTGGGGCGCATGCAAGGGCGTTTTGGGGAGGGAGGCTTTTTTGGCTTTTGGAAACAGATTTTTGGTGGGGCCCATGTCGCATTTGCAAACCCCCCAAAGTGCGAACAGGCAAAAACCTTTCCCAAAGTCCCCCCCTTTTAGTTTTCAACCCCCAAAAAAAGGGATCTAAACTAGGGGTGTATGTGCTTTTTGGGGATGCACGGGTTTTCCATATTTTTTTTGGGAATTTTGGGAAAATGAAAATGGGGGGGGGGGGGAAGGAAGTTGGGGCCCATTGTTTTTTGAGTTTCAATTTTACAGCATTCCCCGGGGCGTGTAAATAAAGTGAAAATTTATATGGGGGGCCGGTACAATACAATGATTTTAAAATTTTATATTTTTTTTCTGTTTTATTACTTTTACACATTTAAAAAATCGTCTAAAAAAAATTGCTTTTTTAAATGTTTTCCCCTTTTAAATGTTGCCCTTTTCCCGACAGCCATAACTTTTTTATTTTGCTGTGTTTGCAGAGCTGTGTATGGGCTTTTTTTTGCGGGATGAGTTGGGGTTTTTATTGGTACCAAATTTTGCGGTGCAATTTTTATGCTATGTTCAATTTTTATTTTAAAGGGTTTTTTTGGGGAAAGTTTTTTAAAAAATTTCAGAATTTGGTATGTTTTTTTTTTTTTATTTTTTATAGCGGTCACTGTACGGTAAATATGACATGGTTGCTTTACTGCAGGTCAATTCGAAATTTCACCGAAAATTCCCTTTTTTTTATATTTTTTTTTGTTTTACTGCTTTTTTTACAAAAAAAACACTTTTAAACAACCAGGAAAATATGTTTTTTGATGCCATTTGTCCCCAGAGCCATAACTTTTAAAATTTTTCCTTTGCTTGGAGTGTGTAGGGACTTGTTTTTTTCAAGATGAGTTTACGTTTTTAAATTTGTATTTTTTTTTGGGGGGGAAAAAGGTTTTTTTATCGCTTTTTAAATCCAATTTTTTTTGGGGGCCAAAAGGGGAAGAAAAAACTGCAATCCTAGTAGTGTTTTTTATTTTTATTTTTAAACGGGCCCCACCCTGCAGTTCCCTGATAAGTTTCTTTCTCTTGGGTCCCCATGAAATTTTGGCGATAAAAACCCCATTTAATAGTTTTTTTTTTTTGGAACACCCTTTAAAAAAAAAAAAAAAAAGTGTTTTTTTGTGTGTAAAACAAAATTTAAAGCTTTGCTATCTTTTGAGGGGCATACTTTTTTTTTTTTTCCGTATTAAAAGCTGTATGGGCCTTTTTTTTTCGCGATGAAAAAAAGTTTTAATTGGTAAAACTTTGGCGTTTATAGGGTTTTTGGGTCGATTTTTATTCCTTTTTTTGTGCTGCGGGAGAACAATAATCTTAATTTTGTTTTTGTTTTTTTTTGGGTTTTTTTTTAAAGGCGTTCATCGTACGGGGTTAAATTTTTCATGACAGATTTTTAGGGGAGGTTTTTACGCACCGGGGTAAACCCAAAAAGGGGGACCCTTTTTTTATTTTATCATTTTTGGGCGATTGGCGTTTTTTTAAAAGGGGAAAAAGGGGGGGTTTTAGTATTTTTTTTTTTATTTTTTGTGTTTTTTGTTTTATTATGTTTTTTTTACTTTTTTTTTCTTTTTTTTACTTTTTTCACTTTTTTTTTTACTTTTCCCCAAGGGGGTTTTAAAAAAAGAGATCTTTAGACTCTCCCTTCAATAGGAATCAGTACATAAACTTGTTGCTATGACTGGTTCCTATGACAAAATGTCATCACGATGCCGGGGGTGCCCACGGGCCGGCCGGGCTTTGTGAGTCACAGACAACCCCCAAAGGGATTCTCTGCCCTCCGTGTTGGGCTGTTTGGGAGGCAGGGGCTGCACGGAAACGCCCGATTTCCCTGCGCTGCTTTCCCCCGACAAGGGCGCTGGGGGAGCGATCTCCTCCTGCGTCTTCTTTAAATTAAATTTCGACCCCCACGGCGATAATTAAGGGGGGAAACCCCCCCCCCCCCCCCCGGAGCGATCCGGGGTCGGGGGCCCCGTGCGGGGGTGGGCAACTGTTTGAGTTCGCCCCGATCCTCGGACGTATCCCCTACAACCAGGTTGCGTGAAACCCCCCCAAAACCCCCTGGACGTATGGATAAGGCCCGGGTCTGAAGGGGGTTTAAAGGAACCCCTTTCAACCCGGGGGTAAAAAATTTTCCCAGTAAACTATATCTTTCGCATCACCGTCCTGCTCTAGGTGCGGGGAGGGGTTGGCAAAACTTTTAACCCTTTGCTTTTTGGGCTTGTCGGTTTACCAAACTTTTTGGAAAAACCGAACCCAAAAATTTTTAACCCCACATACTAAACTCTCCCGCCTTTAAAACCCCGATTGGGCCCCTTTTTTGGGATATTTCGGGGACCGGAGCGGAAAAGCTCTCAGCCCCCCAAACCCAAGGGGGGTTTAATTTTTTTGCATATCACGGCAGCAGGAAAAAATATTTTCAAACATGGATGGGCCCCAGTCCCCCCACTTTGAAAATTTTTGAAAAAAATGGGGCCTACCTATTTTGCTTTGGGTTTGGGGGGAAGCCTTTCCCCCCAAAAAAAGTAGAATGCAACAATATATTATTATATAGCTCTTCGAGCAGGGCCCCACACCTTGTGTACTCACCTTTAAAGTAGCTCTCACTGGTAATGTGTCTTTTGTCTGAAATTAAACCTTCTACAGGTGTAAAGTGCTGCGGAAAATGTTGGCGCTATATATAAATAAAGATTTAATATTATTAATAAAGGTTCTTGGGAGGAGTTCTCCTACTTTTTATAAAGATGTGACTCTAAACATATGTATAGTGACTAATACAGGTACAATTAGGGCTGTAACGCCGCTCTTTGTATCTATAAAGTCACGACTGTCCGTCTAGGGTTTCCGACATAACGTCATGAATCTCTTCTACTGGTGTTGCATCCCAGTGAGTGGATGTGAATGTCCCCGTTGGAGACACTGAGGTGTTTGGCTGTTGAGAAGTGCCATCGCTCTGAGAAAATACTGCGGGAAGGTCTCGTTCATTGCACATGCGTGGCAGGATCACAGCTTAAGCATCTGCGCAGTGAAGGTTTTGAGATTCTGAGTAAACCATGATCCATAAATGATGACAGGAGTGTATATCTTACTGCGTATGCACAAAGACCAGCTGGGGGATGTAGCACATGCGCAAGATGATTTTAGGGATGCTGTGTAACTGCCGCAGTTCTGAACTGAACATGCACATCTGTATGTGAGGTGACGTAGACCTAGAATTGATATGATGTAGATATGTGATAACTGGTCCTATCATTGAGTAGAATAAAGAAGAAAAAGGGGATGATCCTCTCAACCCTCCAAAGTGAAGGCAACACTAAATATATCATTAAGAGTTGTAACATGGTAAGGAAGCAACACCCGAGGACTTGGCCATATGCTATTCCCAAATAACCTGTTGTGATGAAACAACGTCTGTCAGGAGTATTATACAGGTTTGTTTGTAGCAAGAGTACAGCTATGACTGTGATGACATGGCTTTATCATGTTCTATATGCTCTTATCTGAAAACAAAGGCCAATTGAAAAAGTTTGAGATAACATGTCTCTGCGTGATATCACTGTGCAATATCTGTTTCTGTTTAGTCCTGCTACATCGTTTGTATAGTATTATGCTGTACAAGCCGTTTTTCCCCACTTGATGAGTCATAATACTATAGGTGGAAATGCATAGTTGGGGATTATAACAATAATAATTTCAGTAAGGTATAATCTAAGGTGATTTCCTGTGGGGTCCTCTACCTGGAGCGGAATATACCCTGCTAAGATATAGGTCTTACGGTCAAACAAGTAAAATAATAGATATTCTAAAGGGCTGATCACACGGCCTTATTCAGGGACGGATTGCAGATTAATGCACGCCTACTTCGCTGCAATACGTGCTGCAATCCAACCCAGCCATTACGGTAAGTCCCACAGTTTTCTCATAGAGAACGATGGATTCCGTCTCTCTACCCCCGCTCGGCGCATTCCGACCGGTCGGGAGAAAGGACATGCTCATATCCCGTCGGAATACACGCCGTGAAAAAGGAAGTTCTATGGGCCGGCGTGCAGCTGCCCCACCCCGCCCCCCCCCTTATTCAAGCCGTATTGTCGGTGGGAACCGTCACCGCAATTACGGCTATGAATAAGCCGAGTAACCGAGGCCTTAAAGTGGCCACATATCATCCGCTAATGTGGAAGACCTTCTGGGATATGTTTTCTGTGGGTCGTACTTTCTTGGGACGGTTACCCTCGCAAACAGATAAGTCTTAGGGCCACAAAGTATGAGGCCTGGTTTAGGCCTAAAACGTCACTTTTTTTGCCATAGTTATTATGGGCAAAAGAGTGAGTTTTAGACCAAAACCGATTTCATACATGTTGCCTTTAGTAGTCATACTAATGGGAAATCTAGAATTACTTAAAGTGTCCCCATATCATCCTGCAAATGTGGAAAGACCTCCTGCGATAGTTGAAAATTCTGTGGGGGTCCGTCCATCTATGGGCTGTTACTCACTGAGAAATAGTTCCTATACAACATAATAGATAAAATAAGATATTCTTAAAGTGGCCACATATCATCCTGCTAATGTGAAAAGACCTCCTGGGTAACGATTTCTGTGGGGTCGCCTTCTTGGTGCAGTAACCCTGCTAACAGATAAGTTTTAGGGCCACATGTATGAGTCCTGTTTAGGTCTAAAACTCACTTTTTTTCCCATAAGTTATTTATGCTCAAAAGAGTGAGTTATAGACCTAAACATGTTTTCATATACTGTGGCCCTTGGTGTCATGCTAAGGTGAAATAAAGATATTCATAAAGTGTCCCACATAACCTCCTAGCTAATGTGGACAAGACCTTCTGGAAATGATTTCTGTGGGGACGTCCTTCTTGGGCGGTTACCCTTGCTAAGAGATAGGTCTAGGGAGAAATTCAGACATCATTAAAATGGCCACATATTATCCTGTTAAAAGAGTGGCATCGTATTAAAATACTCCTCATTTACAAATCTTTGCCCCATTGAAATACAAGGATTAAATCTTAAATGTTTTAATGTAATAAAGTTATGGAATTATAAGGGGGAACCAGTGTTTGTATCTATATTATATTTGAAGAAGGACGCTGAGGATCAAGAATATTCTGGTAATGAAACAGACAGAGCAGTGACACCCATACCCGGAGGCGCTGCATGTTTTAACTCTTTGATGTCTTATGTACATGTACTTGTTTCTAACACACATTGATATGTTTTTTCTATAGAGAACATTATGAACGTGGTTTAAAATTACTTCCTAAATCAATTCTCTCCCAGAGGACACGATTAACATCCTGTGATGCTCTGCAGCCCCTGTACTCCGTCATTATAAATTACTTCACCTGAATTAAAAAACCACAGTTAAATGTTTCCAACAGATGAGAAAGTGAAGCCTCCGGCGGGAACCATTGAATATGTCCTTTTAAAAACAATCAGTGTAATAAAAGTATTATACCGCTAATTAACCAAACAGAAAAAAAACAAGTCCTGCTGGATTATTAAACCTCATATTACAACCTACTGATAAGAAGAATTCACTACAGATATAAAAAAAAGCTGTACATTCATTATGGGAAAATAATTAAAATTGATACAGCAGGATGATTTTTGCAAGTTTTGTTCCCACCTACAATGAATGGAAAGTCTGTAAATTTTAATCGTAGGTTCGCTTCAACTTGAGAGGCAGAATCCAAAAAAAAAAAAATCCAGAAAATCACAGTTTGTAGGATTTGAAAATAAGGAATTTTCATTTTATTGCATGAAATAAGTATTTAATACAATAGAAAAACAAGACTTAATATTTGGAACAAGAAACCTATGTATTCAGTTAAAGGAGGTTGGGAACGTTTCCTGTAGTTTCTTGCCCCAGTTAGCATTCACCTGCTGCAGGGATTCAGTCTGCCTCCACCACTACGAGAATCTTCTCCAGATTATTTTAAGGGGATTTATCATTTCAATAAATGGTCCTTCAGAATAAGAGAAGTGAAAACTAGCAACTTCGCAATTGGATGACATTAGCAAGAGCTGTCTTGTTTTCACTGGTCTCCCTTATCTTCGTTTTCTGTACAACACTGTTCCCCAGTGCCGGTCATAACCCACCCTCCATTCAAAAAATGTCATTGGCTGACGGCTCCTACTAATTTAAAATTCTGTCTGGGCCCCCCCGGTCGTATTCACGGGAGCGCGCATTCCTGCCTCTCTCCACTCAGAAAAGGGCCGTCAGCATTCACTCTGCACAGCCAGACTCCCAGAAACACTAACAAAAAAAACGCTAAGAAAAAACACCACAAACAACCAAAAAAACAAACGAAAAGATGGCAACACAAACAAACCACAACAAAAAAACAAAACTACACATAACAACAGTAAAAAAAGAATAGCCACAAAAAACACCACAACACAAAGGACTACAAACATCCACAAAAAATACAAAAACAACACCCCCTAAATAAAAACAAAAACAAAACAAAAAAAAGTAAAAACAACCAACAAAAAACAAACAAAAAAAATAAAAAAACACAAACAACACACATTAAAAAAATAAAAACCAAACTCACAAAACACAAAAAAACCAGGACTACTAATCCATCTAAAAAAACAAACAAACACAACAAAAAAAATAAACAAACAAAAAACAAAAACACAAAAAATCCAAAACGAAGAAACCAAAAAAAAACCACAAAAAAAAAAAAAAAAAAACAAACAAAACAAAAAACAAAAAAACCAAAACACAAAAACAAACAACAACAAAACACACACAAGAACCAAACTAGAAAAACAAGCTAACTTAAAAAAACAACAACAACAGTAAAACAACACAACAAAACCACAGCAAATACAAAAAAAGACAGACATAAAACAAACACCCCCAACAACAAAAAACAACAAAACCACCGGCGCGACTAACAAATAGCCTAACAACACACAAACACAAAAAACAAAACAACCACAAAATAAAACAACGTACAAAATCTGCGTTAACAGAAACACAACAACGAAATAACGAAAAACAATCCTACAAAAAAAAACAAAAACAACACACAAAGATACAACCAAAAACCAGGAAAAATTCGAAAAAAAACTAAACAAAACAAACAACAACACAACCAAAACAACATAACACACAAAAAAAAAAAACACCTAGAAACCGCCCATAAAAAATAAAACAAAAAAACACACAAACTAAAAAATAAAACAAAACAACGACAACAAAAAGACAAAAAACAAAACATACTCCACCTACCCCCAAACAACAAAAAAAACAACAACAACAACTTAAAAACCAAAAAAAAACAACAACACCAAAACAAAAAAAAACAACCCCAAAAACCAACCAACCAAAAAAAACCAAAAAAAAGTAAAAAAAAATCAACAAACCCTAAAAACACTACAGATCTCACAAACACACCAACCCACAACAAACACACAACAACAACAACAAAACCCTACTCCTAATAAACCAAAAGCACACAACAAAAATCAAAAACAACCAAAAACCAACAAAAAACTAAAGAAAACCAAACCAAAACAAAAAAAAATAACAAGATACGAAAACCATTACAACGACAAAACAACACACCCACACCAAACAAAAACAACACCCACAAAACACAAACAACTCAAAACAACCAAACTAACTAACAAAAAACAACACCAAACAAAAAAACAAAAAAAACACTAAAACACAAACACATATGACCTACCGGGAACAAGCCATAAACACACAACCAAAAAATACAGAACACCTAAAGAAAACACGCCAAGACAGGGAAAACTAAAAAAAAAAAAAGCAACAAAACAAAACAAAAAACAAAGACAAACCAACACAAAACTACACTACAAGAATCCCCAACACACCCACCGACCGCCCCCCCCGCCCCCCCCCCCCCCCCCCCCACCACCCCCCCACCACCCCCCACCCACCCCCCCACCCCCCCCCCCCACCCCCCCACCACCCGCACCCCCCCCCCCCCCCCCCCCTCCCCCCCCTTACCGAACCACCCCCCACCGCCCCACGTCATCCCCCACTCCCCCTATCTCCACCCCCCTCCCCCCCCCACTTAACCCCCCCGCCCCCCCCCCACCCTCCCCCCCCCCCCTTCCCCCCCCCCCCCGCGCCCCCCCCACCCACGCCACCCCCCCTCCCCCCCCCCCCCCCCCCCCCCCCCCACCCCCCCCCCCCCCCACCCCCCCCCCCCCCCCCCCCCCCCCACCACCCCCCAAACCTCCTCGCCCCCCCTTCCACTTCTCCCCCCCTCCCCCCCCCACTCCTCCCCTCCACTCCCCCCCCCCCCCCCCCCCCCCTCCCACCCCCTCCACGCACCCTTCCCCCCACCCCCCCCCTACCCCCCGCCCCCCCCCCCCCTCCCTCCACCCACCCCCCCGCCCCCCCAGCCCCCCCCCACCACCAACCACCCCCCCCCAGCACCCCCCCCTTCCCACCCCCCCGCCCCACCCCCCCTCCCCGCCGACCCTATCCCACCCTCTCCCACCCTGCCCACCCCCCCCCCCCCCCCCCCCCCCCCCACCCCACCTCCCCCCGCCAGTCCCCCCCCCCCCCGCTCACCCCCCCCCCCCCCCCGACCCCCCCCCCCCGACACCGTATCCCCCTCCTCCACCCGGCCACGCCTCCTCCCGTCCCCCTACTCTCCCTCCCCGCACCTCCCCCCCCTATCCCCCCACCCCACACCACCCCGCGCCCACGCACCCCCCCCCTCCCCCCGCACCCCCCCGCCCCCCAATTAACATCACACTCACCACCCCCCCCCCCTCCCCCTCCCGGACCCCACTCCCATGCCGCTCCCTCCCCCCCCTCCCCCCTCCCCCGCCCACCCCGCCCCACCCTCTTCCCCCCCCCCACCCCCCACCCTCTCCCCCCCGCCCACCCGCCCCCGCCCCCGCCCCCCCCGCCCCCCTGGCCCCACCCCCCACCCCCCACCCCGCCCCCCCACCTGAACCCCCCCCGCACACCCCCACCCCCCCCGCCCCCACCCGGCCCCCCTTCCCCCCCACGAAACACGCTTTTCATCCACATCCCCCCCCCCCTCAATCCCACACCCCACCTCCCCCCCCCGCCCCCCCCTCCCCCCCGCCCCACCCCCTCCCCCTTCCCCCCCCCCCCCCCCCCTCGCCCTACCCGCCCCCCCCCCGCCCCCCCCCCTCCCCTCCTGTCCAACAGCCCCACCCCCCCCCCACCCCACCCGCCTCCCCGCCCCGTGACCCGCCCCCTCCCCCCCCCCCCCCCCCGCCCCACCCTCCCCCCCACTCCCCACCCCCCCCACCTCCCCCCCCCCCCGCCCCACCGCCCGCCTCCCTCCCCCCCCCCCCCTCCCCCCCCCCCCACCCCACCCGCTACACCCCCCCCCCCCCCCCCCCCCCCCCCCACCCCCCAACCGCCCCCCACCCCCCCCACCCCCCGCCGCCGCCCCCCCCCACCCCCCAGCTACACCCCCGCCACCTCCCCCTCCCCCCCCCCCCCCCCCCCCCCCCCCCCCCCCCCCCCCCCCGTCCTCCCCTCTCCTATTAACCCCCCACCCCCCCCCCCCCCCCCACCCCCCCACTCCCGCCCGCCCCCACCCCCCACCCCCCCCTCCCCCCCATTGTCCCCACCCCCCCCCCCCCCCACCCCCCCCCCCTCCCCCCCACCCAAACCCCCCCCCCCCTCCCCCCCGCACCTCCCCCCCCCCTCCCACGCCCCGCCCCCATCCCCCCCCCCCCCCCCCGCCCCTCCCCTACCCCCCCCCCCCCCCCCCCTCTTTTTCATCCCGCCCCCCGTTGGTCCCCCCCCCCCCCAGCCCCCCCCAGCCCCCCAACCCTCCCCCCCCAACCCCCCCCCCACCCACATACCCACCGGCCCCCCACCCCACCGTCCGCCCCCCCCCCCCCCGCCCCGCCCCCCTCCCCCGAAGACCCACCCCCCCCCCCACGCCCCCGCCCCCCCCCCCGCCCCCCCGCCCCACTCCCCCCCACCCCCCCTCCTCCCCCACCGCCCCCCCCCCGCAACCCCCCCCCCCCCCCCCCCCTGCACCCGCCCCCCCCCCACCCACCGCCCACCTTCCCGCCCCCCCCCCCCCGCCCCCCCCCCCACCCTCCTCCCCCCCACCCCCCCTCCCACCCCCTCACCCCCTCCCCCCCCCGCCTTATCCCCCCCCCCCCATGCCCAGCCCCCCCCCCCACCCACCCATCCCCGCCCCTCCCCCCCCCCCCCCCCCCTCCCCCTCCCACCCACTGCCCCACGGCAACCCCCCCCCTTCCACCCTTTCAACCCCACCCCTGCCATCCCCCCCCCCCCCTAGCCGCCCGCTCCCCCCCCCCCCCCCAGTCTCACCCCTCACGCCCCCCCCCCCACTCCCGCCCCCCCCCCCACCCCCCCCCCCCCCCTCTCCCCTACCCCCCCCCCCCCCCCCCCCCCCCCCCCCCCCCCCCCCCCCACCCGCCCGCCCCCCCACGACCCCCCCCCCCCCTCCCCCCCCCCCCCAACTCCCAACCCCCCCCACCCCCCCCCCCTCCTCCCCCCCCCTCCCCCCCCCCCCCCCCCCCGCCCCCCCCCTCCCCCCACCCTCACCTCCCCCCCCCCCCCTATCCTCCTCCTCCCACCCCCCCCCCCACCCTCCCCTGTTCACCCACCACCCCCCCCCCCCCCCCAAATCCCACCCCGCCACCCTTCGATCCCCCCCCAATTTACCCTCACCCCCCCCCCCCCACCCCTCCCCCCCGCCCTCCCGCCCCACCCTTCAAACAACACCCCCCCCCCCCCCCCCCCCCCCCCCCCACCCCCGGCCTCCCCCCCCCACCCCCCATCACACCCCCTCCCACCCCCCCCCCTCCCCCCCCCGCCCCCTCCCCCTCCCCCCCCCTCACCCCCCTCCCCCACCCACCTACACCCGCACCCCCAACCCGCCCCCCACCCTCCTCCCTCCCCCCCCCCCTCCACGCCTCCTACCCCCCCCCGCCCCGCTCCCCCCCCCCACCCAGCCCCCCCCCCGCCCCCCCCCCCCCCTACGCCCCCCCAGCCCCCCCCCCCCTCACGGCCCCCCCCCTCACCCCCCCCCCCCCCACCCCCCCCCACCCCCAGGACCCCCCCGCTGCCCTCACCCCCCTCGTTAGCTTTGCACCCTCCCCCCCCCCCCCTCCACACTCCCCCCCCCCCCTACCACCCCTATACACCCCCCCCCCTACTCCCCTTCTGATAGCCCGCACCTTCCTACCTATCCTCCCCCCCCTCTCCCCCCCCACCCCCCCGCCCCCCCCCGCGAGGCCCCCACTCGCCGACCCCCTCCCCCCCCCCCACCCCCCCGCGCCACACCCCTCCCCTCATCCCCCCCACCCCCCCCCCCCCCCCCCTCCTCCCCCTCCCACCCCCCGCCACCCCCCGCCCCCTCCCCCCGCTTCTCCCCCCCCCTAGCTCCTGCATCGTCCCCAACCCCCCAATCTCCACCACCCATCCACCCCCCCCGCCCTACCCACTCCCCCACTACCCCCCCCCTCACCCCTCCTGCCCCGCCCTCCACTCCCCCCACCCCCAGCCGTCCCCGCCCCCCCACCCCCCCCGCCCTCCCCCCAAGAAGCCTCCCCCACCCCCCCGCCACCTCTCCGCCTGTCCCCCCCACCCCCCCCCCCGACCCCCTCCCCCCCTCCCCCCCCCCCCCCCCCCCCCCTCCCCGCCCCCCCCCCCGCAACCCTCCCCCCCCCCACCCCCCCCCCCCCCCCACCTCCCTCCACCCCCCTCCGCCCTCAACCCAGGCACGCCCGCCCCCCACCCCCCCAATCCCCCCACCCCCCCCCCCCTCACACACCCCGACCCCCCACATAACCCCCCCCCCCCCTCACCCCGCCCCACCGCCTCTCCTGCACCCCCAGATCCCCACCCCACCCCCATCGCCCCCTCCCCCCCACCGCCCTCCCCACCAGTCTACCCCCCCCCCGACCCCCCCCCCCTCCCCCCCTTCCCCCCCCCGAGAAGCGGACTCCCTCACCGCCCACCCCCCCCCCCCCCCCCCTCCCACACCTCTCCCCCCCACCGCCCGCCCCGCACCCCTCCCCACGTTCACCCCCCCCGCCCCTCGCCCCCCCCCCCCCTCCACGCCTAAACTCCCTCCCCCCACTACCGCCACCACGGCGCTCCCCCCCCCCGCCCCCCCCCCCCCCCCTTCCTCCCCCCCATCGACCCCCCCCGTCAACGTACATAACTCCCCCCCCCTCCCCCCCCCCCCTCCTACCCCCACCCCCCCCCCCTCCAACCCCCCAAACCACCGACCCCCCTCCACAGCCGCCCCCACTCTCCCCCACCCCTCCACCCCGACCCACCCCCCCCCCCCCCCCACCACCCCACCCCCCCCCCACCCCCCGCCCCCCAGCACCGGGCCACCACCCCCCCCCCCCCCCCACCCATTCCCCCCCCGCCCCCTGACCACGCTTCGTCCGCCACCCGCGCCCCCAGACCCACCCCCTCCGTCCGGCAGCCCCCCACCCCCATCCTTCCCCGTCCCCCCCCTCCCCCGACCCCCACCTCCCCCCCCCCCCTCCACCCATCCAACCTCCCACCCCCCCCCACTCCACCTCCTGCCCCCCCTACACACCGCCAACCCCAGCCCCTCCCGCTACCCCTCCCCCCCACACCCTCCCCCCCACCCCCCCCCTCTCATTCTCGCCCCCCCGCCCCCACTCTCCACCCCCCACCCCGCCCCCTCCCCCCCCCCCCCCGGAGACCCCCCCCGGCACCCCCACCCCCCCTCCCGCACCCCGCAGCCCAGCCCGGCACTCCCCCCCCCCGACCCCCCCCCTCCCCCTTCCCCCCATCCCCCCCTCCCCCTGCCCACCCCTCCCTCCGCCCCCACCCACCCCGTCACTCACCCCCCTCCGCCCCACCCCCTTCAAACCCTCCACCCCCCCCACCCCCCCCCCCCGCCCAGTGCCCCCCGGCGCCTCCCCGCCCCCCCCACCCCCCCCACCCCCACCCCACCCCGCCCTCCCTCCCCTGCCCCATCTCTCCCCCCCCCCCCCCCTCGAATTGTGGGCTATTGCCCCCCCCCCTCCCCCCTTCCCCCCCCCCCCCAACACTCCACCTCCCCACACCGCTCCCGCCCGCCCCCCCCCCCACCCCCCCCCCCCCACCACCCCGGGCCACCCACGCCACCCTCCCCCCCATCTCCCCTCCTCTTAACCCCCCCCCCTCCCCCCCCCACTCCCTCGCCTCCCAACACCCCCTCCACCCCCACCCTCCCCCCCCCCTCCCGTCCCCCCCCCCCCCCCCCCCCCCCCACCCCCCCCCCCCCCAACCCCTCCTCACCCGACCCCCGCTCCCCCCCCCCCCCCCCCCCCCCCCCCCCCCACGCTCCGTCCCCCACCCGCAGCAACCCACCCACCCCTTCCCCCCCCCCCCCCCCGGACACCCCCCCCCCCCCACCACCCCCCCTCACCCACCTCGCAGTCTCCCCCCCCACACCCCCCCCCACCCCGCGCTCCCCCCACCGCACTACCCCCCCCCACAACCCCACCCCACCCCCCCCCCCCCCTACCCCCCCCACCATTTCACCCACCGCCCCCCCGCTCACCCTCCCCACCCTACCCCCTCCAGCTCCGTACCCCCGCCTCCCCCCCCACCCCCCCCCCCCTCCGTACCGTCCCGTCACCCCGACCCCCGCCCCACCCCCCGCACTCCTCTCCCCCCCTTCACCCCCACCCCCCCCCCCGCCCCCTCGCGCCGCCCCCCCTCCCCCCCCCCCACGTGCCTCCCGCCCTTCCCCCCCCGCCCCCCCCCCCCAGCCCCCCCCGCCTAGTCACCGCTCCCCCGCCGCTTCACTGCCCCAGGCCCCCCCACGCCCTCACACCCCCAGCCCCCCCCTCACCCCCCCCCCACATCCAATCGCCCCCCCCCCCCACCCACTCCACCCTCTCCCCCCCAACCAGGACCTCCTCAACCACCCACGCGCTCCCCCCCCGCCCCTACCCCCCCCCCCCCCCCCGCCCACCCCCCCTCCGGCCCTCCTTCCACCCGTCCCCCCCCATCCCCCAACCCCCCCCCCTCCCCCACCAACTTCCCCCCCCGCCACACCGCCCTTCCCCCCCCCGCCCCCCCCTCCCCCTCCCCCCACCCCCCTACCCCGCCCCCCCCCGCCTCCCCCCCCCGCCCCCCCCTCCCGCCTCCCCCCCCCCCACCGAACCTCCCCCCACCCCCCCCCTCCCCCCTCCCCCCCCCCGCAACTCCCTCCCCCCGACCCCTCCCCCCCCTCCCCCACGTCCACCCCTCCCACCCCACCCCCGGTCGCCCCCCGGGCGGCCCCGGGCCGCCGCCCCCACCGCCGCCCCCGCCCCCGCCGCACCCTCCCCACCCCCCGCCTCCCCCCTCTCCCACCCCTGCGGCCCCCCCCCCCGCTCCCCCTCCACCAACTCCACCCCCCAGCCCCCCACCCCCCCTTCCCCGGTAACGACCCCCCCCCTCCCCTCCCTCTCGCCCTTCCGCCGCCCAAACCCCCCTCCCACTTCTCCTCCCCTCCCCCCCGTCCCTCCCCCGCAGCACCCCCCCCCCCCACCCCCCCCCACCCCCACGCACCCCCCCACCGCCCCGTCCCCTCCCCACGCCTCCGCCCCCGCCTCCGCCCACCCGTCGCCCCCCCCCCCCCCACCCCCCGCCCCCCCCCCTCCCCCCCCCCCTCTAGCAACCACGCCCCCCGCACCCCCCCCCGCCCCCCCCGCCCCCCCCCGCCCCCCATCCTCGCCCCCCTCCCCCCCCCCCCCCCCCCCCATCCCCCCCCCCACCCCCCCTCCGCCACCCACCCCACCCCCCGCCCTCACCCGCGCCCCCCCCTCCCCCCGTCGCACCCTCCACCCCCCCCCCACCCCCCCGCCCCCCCGCCCCCCCACCCCCCCCCACCCTCTCCCCCCCCCACCCCCCCGCTCCACCCCCCCCCCCTCCCCCCCCCTGCACCCCCCCCTCCGTCCCCCCTCCCCTCACTCCCCCCGCCACTCCCCCCCCCCCCCCCTTCCCCCGCCCCCCCCCCCCCCCCTCCCACCTCTACCCCCCCCCCCCCCCCTCTCCCCTTCCTACACCACACCTACGTACCCCCCTCCCCCACCCCCCCCCCCCCCCCCCCCAACCCCCCACCGCCCCGCCCCTGCTCCCCACCTCCCCCCTCTCCCCTCCCCTCACCCGCCCCCCCCCCCCCGACCCGCACCCTCCGTCACCCCCCCCTCCCCCCCCCCCCGCACAACCACACCCCCCCCTTCCTGCCCCCCCCCCCCCGCCCCTCTGCCCCCCCCCACCCCCCCCCCCCCTACCCTCCCGCTCCCCCCCCCCCACCCCAGCTCCCCCCCCCGCCCCTTCCCCGCCTCGCCCACCCCCACCACATACCCCCCACCCCCCGCCCCACCCCCCCCCCCCCCCCCCCCGCACTTCCCCCCCCCACGCCCCCACACCGCCCTCACCTAACCCGCGACCCACCCCCCCCCCCACGACCCCCACCCCCCCCCGCCCCCACCACTTAGCCCTCCCCCCCCCCCCCCCCCAAGCACCCCCACACCGAACCCCCCCCGTCTGCCCCCCCCCACACCCCCTCCCCCCGCACCCCTCCCCCCCCCCCCGCCACCCCCAACCCCCCCCCCCAGCCCCCCACCCCCCCCCCCCCTCCCTCGCCCCCACGCTCACTCCACCGCCCCGCTCCCCCCCCCCCCCCCCTAACCGTCCTAAAAACCCCCCCCCCCTCCCGCTCACGCCCCCCCTCCCCTGCTCCCCCCGACTCCCCCCCCCCCCCCCCTCCCCCCACCCCACCCAACCCACCTCGCCGACCCATTCTCCCCCGCCCCCCGCCCCCCGTAATCCCGCCACAGACCCTCCCCCCCACTGCTCCCACCCTCCCCGCCGGCCCGCCCCCCCGTCACCACCCCCCCGCCCCCCCCCCGCTGCTGCCCCCCGCCCCCCAACCGCCCCCGCGCCCTACACCCCTCCCCCTCATTCCCCCACACCCCCCACACCCCCAACCCCCCCCCACCCTCCGACCCACCCACTCCCCTCCCCCTCCCCCCTCTCCACCCCACCCCACACTCACCTCGCCCTATTCAAACCCCCCACCCCCCCCCCCTCCCCGCCGACCCGCGCCCCCCCCCCCCCCACCCCCCCCCCGCCCACGCTCCCCCCCCCACGCTCCGGCCCCGACCCTACCCCCTACCCCCCCCCCCCCCCGCCCCCCCCCCCTCCCAACCCGGCTCCACCCCCGAAACGCCCACCACCGCCCGCCTCCTCCTCCCCCCCCCCCTGCACCCCCCCCCCCACCCCGCCCCCCACACCCCCGCCATACTACCCCCCCCCACCCCCACCGCCGCCACCCCCCCCCGCCCCCCCTCCCCCCCCCTCTCCCGCCACTCCCGCCCCGCCCACCCCCTCTGCCCTCCCCCTCCACCTTCCAAACCCCCCCCCTCACCCCCCCCCCCCCCCACCCCCTCCCCCCCGTCCCCCCCCGCCGCTACCTTCCCCCCCCCCCCCCCACCCCCGAACCCTGCCCGCCCCACCCCCCACCTCCCCCCCGCGCCCCCCCCCGCCCCCCTCGCCCCACCCCCCACGCCCCACCTCGCCCAAACACCACTCGACAACCCCCCCCCCTCGACTACCCCATCCTGCTCCCACCCCCCCCCCCTCCCCCACTCTGAACCCCCCTCTCTCTCCCTCCCCCCCTCACTCCCCCCCACCCGCAATCCCCCCCCCACGAGCCACCCCACCCTCCCTTACCCCCGACCCGTCCCCCCCCCCCCACACCACTCGATCCTGCCACCCCCCCCCCACCCCCCTCCCCGCCGCCCCCCAGCCCCCCCCCCCCCCCCCCCGCGCCTCCCCCCACCCCCCCCCCCCCCCCCCCCCGCCATCCACCCACCCCTCCCCCAGCTTTGCCGGCACCCCCCTCCTTCCCCCCCCCCCTCCCCCCCCCCCCGCGCCGCCCTTCTCACACCCCCCCACTCCCGCCCCCTCAACCCCCGGCCCCCCCCCCCACCCCTGCCCCACCCGCCCACGCACCTTCCCCCCAGCCCCCTCCCCCCCCCCCCCCCCCAACCCGCCTCCCCAGCACTCCCAACCCCCGCCATCTTGGCAGCCCCCTCCCCCCCCCTTACCCCCCTCCCACACCCCGACCTCCCCCCCCCCCCCATCCCCACCCCCACCTCCCCCACCCTGACCAGCCCCCACCTACACGCTCCCCCTCCACCCCCCCCACCCCCCCCCACCCCACCCGCCCGCCCCAACCCCCCCCCCCCCCCCCCCCCCACCACCCTCCACGCCCCACACCTCCTGCTCCTCAACCCCACATCCAACCACCCCCCCGCCACACTCGACGCCCGACCCCCCCAGTTCACACACCCCGGACTCCCCACCACCCCGCCCCCGCCCCCGCCCCCTCCGCCCACCCGTCCCACTCCCACCCCCTCTCAGCCCCCCCCCCCCGACCCCCACCCCCTCCCTACCACTCCGCCCCCCCCCCACTACCGCCCCCCCCCACCCCCCCCCACCCCCACGACTAACACCCACGCCCGTTTTCCCCCTAACACCCCCACCCCCCCCCCCGCTCAACCCCCACCCTCCATACCCGCCCCACCCGTCACTCCCCCCCCCCCATCCCCCTAGCCACCACACCCCGCCACTGCCCCCCCTCCCCCCCCCCCACTCCACGCGCTTCAACGCCCTCTCCCCGCTCACCCCCTCTCCCCCCCCCAGACCCCCCCCCACCCCCCCCGCACCCCCCCCCCCCCCCCCATCCTCTCTCTTCCCATCACCCCTCCCACCACCCCACCCACCCCCACGTACACCTCCCCCCCCCCCTCCCACCCCCCCCACCCCCTTGCACCCTCACCCCCTCCACCCCCCAACCCCCCCCCCCCCGCCTCCGCCTCCGTCCCTCACTAACTCCACCAACCCCCTCCGCCCACCCTCCCCGCCTTAACCCCCCCCCCCTCGCGACCCCCCCCTCCTAACGCCCTCACCCTCCCGACCCCCCCCCCCCCCCCCCCCCCAACCACCCCCCCCCCCCCCCCCCCGCCACCACCCCACCCCCCCCCCCCCCCCGTTCGCCCCTCCCGCCAACCCATTCGCCCCCCTACACCCACCCCCCAGTTACCCGTCCCCCTCCCCCCCCCCCCCCCTGCCCCCGAGCCCCCCCCCACCCACCCCACCCCCCCCCGATCCGCCCCCCCCCCCCCCCGCCCCCCTCCCCATCCCCCCCTCCCCCTCCCATCCCCCCCCCGCACCCCCTCCCTCTCACCTCTCCCGCCCCCCTCAGCCCCCAAAGCCCCCCCCTCCCCCCCCGCCCACCCCCCCCCCCCCCCCCACCCCCCCCCATTACCCACGGTAACACCCTCGCTCGCCCACCCACCCCCCAACCCCCACATTCGCCTCCCCACGCCCTCTCCGCCCCCCCCTGCCGCCGGCCACACCCCCCCCCCACCCAGCCCCCCCTCCCTGCCGACTGTCACCCCCCGCCCCGCCCCTCTCCTGTCCCCGGCCCCCCTCCCCCCCGCCCCCCCCTCCGCCCCAGCCCCCCCCCCCCCGCCCCAACCGCCCCCCCCCCCCCACCCCCCCCACCCCACAACCTTCACACCACGCACCCCCCCCCCCCCCCCCCCCCCCCACACCCCCTTCCGCCAACCCCCCCTCCCCCCCACCCCCCCCAAACCACCTCCCCCCCCCCCCCTTCCCCCTTCCAAACCCCTCTACAGTGCCCTCCCGCCCCCGCCACCCCCCCCCACCCCCCCCCTACCCCCACCCCTAACCTCCCCCCCCCCACCCCCCCAACCCACCCCCCCCCCCCACCGTCTACAGCCCCCCCCCCCACCCACCCACCCCCCCAGCCCCCCCCCGCCCCCCCCCCCCCACCGCTCCCCTCCAGCGACTCGCCCCCCAGCCGCTCCCCCCCCCCCCCCGCCCGCTCACCCTCCCCCCCGTACCCAAACACCCCCCCCCCACACATTTTACCACTTCCCCCCCCCCCCGCCCCCCCCCGCCACTCCCGCCCCTCCCCCCCCGCCCCCGTACCATTCCCCCACCCCAACCCCCACCCCCCCCCCCCCGCCTCCGTTTACTCCCCCGCCCACCGCAACCTCCGCTCCCCCCAATCACTCCCCCTCACCCTTACTCCACCCCCCCCACCTCCTACCCGCCCCACCCCCTCACCCCCACACCCCCCCCCCCCCCCCCCCCCCCCCCCCCGCCCCACCCTCCCCCCCCCCCCCCTCCCCGCACCCCCGCGTACCACCCCCCACCCCCACCCACCCCCCCCGCGCCTCCCCCCCCCTCCCCCCCCCCCTCGACCCCACCAACTCCATCACACCCCCCCGCCCCCCCCCTGCCGAGCCCTCCCCTCCCCTCCCCCCCCCCTCCCCCACCCTCCGACTCCCCCCCCCCCCGCACCCCCCCCCCCCCCCTCCCCACCCCCCCCCCTGGCCGCCCCTCACCCCCCCCCCGCCCCCCGTGCCTAACACCCCCCCCCCTCCCCCCGCCCCCCCCTCGTCCCCCCCCTCCCCCCCCCCCGCCCCCCCCCCGCCGCACCCCCCTTACCACACCCCCGACACCCCCCCCCAACCCCCCCCCACCCCCCCTCACCCCCCCCTCCCTCCGCCGTCCCCCCCTCAGCCCCCCCCCCCCGCCCCCCAGCCCCCCCTCCCCCCCAGCCCCCCCCCCTTCCCCCCCGTCCCCCCCACCCCCCACCCCCCTCGCTCCCCCCCCCCGCCCCCATCCCCATCCCTCGACCCTGCCCCCCCCCCACAACTCCTTTGCCCACTGCCCACCCCCTCCTCCCCCCCCCGCCCCCACCCGCCTCTCCCCCACCCTCCCACCACCCCCCCGCCCCCCCCCCTCCCCCCCGCTCCAAACCCCCCCCCCACTGCCACCCCCCAGTCGTCATTTCCGTGTACTCCGCCCCCCCACCCCCCCCCCCCCCAACCGCCACCACCCACACCTCCCCCCCCCCCTCCCCCCCCACCCCCCCCTCCCGTTCCCCCCCTCGCGTACCACCCCCCCACTCCACCACACCCCGCCCCCCCCCTCCCCCCCGTCCCCGCCCTCCTCACCCCGCCCCCGCCTCCGCCGCCCCCCACCCCCCCCGCAGCGAGCCTCCCCCCCTCCCACCCCCCCTCGCCCTCCCCCCCCCAACCCCCCCCAACCCCACACCCCGGCATCCCCCCTCCCCCCATCCCCGCACACGCCCCCCCCACCCCCCTCCCCACCCAACCCCCCCCGCCCACCCCCCCCTCCCCCCCACAACCCCTCTCTCCCCCTCACCCCCCCCCTCCACCACCCCCGCGCTCCGGGCGCCCCCACCCCTTCCCCACCGCCCCCGTACCCCCCCCACACCACCCCCCCCCCCTCACCAACCACCCCCCCCTACTCCCCTCGCGACCCCCCCCTACCAATCCCCCTCACCCCCCCCCCCCAACCCCCCCGCCCCGCCCGGCACCCCCTCGTCCCCCCGCCTGCCCGCCCACCACAACATCCGACCCCCCCCCGTTCCTCGCCTCCCCCCCCCCTCCCCCCCCTCCCACTCCCCACCCCCCCCCACCACTCTCCTCTCGCCCCCCCCCGCACCCGTCCTCCCTCCTCGACCCCCCCCCACTCCCCCTTCCCCCCCACCACGGACTACTCATGATGCCACCCCCTCCCCCCCCACCCCCCCCCCCACCCCCAACACCCCCCCCCCCCCCTCCCGCCACCCCCACTCCCAGAGCACCTCCCTCCACCGCCCCCCCCGCTCCTCCGCGCCCCCCCCCCCCCCCCTCCCCACCCCTCTCGCCCTCCCCCCCCCCCCTCTACCCCCCACCCCCCCACCCCCACCCCACACCGCCCACCTAATA
The DNA here is from genome assembly GCA_025379985.1 of Phyllomedusa bahiana. Classification (NCBI taxonomy): domain Eukaryota; kingdom Metazoa; phylum Chordata; class Amphibia; order Anura; family Hylidae; genus Phyllomedusa; species Phyllomedusa bahiana. The sequence continues at coordinate 43,319 of JAODAL010019551.1, read as the reverse complement.
TCCACCGACCGGCGCCTTCCCCCTTCACCCCCCCCCCTCCCCTCCCCCCTCAGCCTCCCTATAGCCCCCCCCACCTCCCCCCCCCTACCCCCACCCCCCCCCCAGTCGCCCCGCCACCCACCCAGCCCTCCCCCCCACCCCCCCCCCCCCCTCCCCGAACCCACTCCCCTCCTCCAACCCCCACCCCCCCCTCACCTCCCCCCCCCCGCACCAAGCCCCTCACCCTGCCCCCCCCCCCCCCACCCCGCCTACCCCCCCCCCCCCACCCCCCCCGCCCCGACCCACCCCCTCCCCCCCGCGCTCTCCAGCCCTCCACCCCGGAACATCACCCTCTCCCGTCACATTCCGCCACCCCTTCCACCACACCCCCCCCCCCCCCCCCACCCGCCGTCACGCCACCCCCCCCCCCCCCCCTCCCACCCCCACCCCGCCTCTACACACGCTCCGCCCACCGCCACCCCCCCCCCCCCCTGTTACACCCCCCACCCGCCCCCCACCCCCCCCCACGCCTCCTACCCCCCAGCCGCCCCCACCCTAGCTCCCTCCCATATACATATCCCCCCCTCGCCCCCCCCCCCCCGCCACCTCCCCCCCCCGCCTCCCCCCCCCTCCCAGCACACACCGGATCCACCCCTCCTCCCCCCCATCCAACCGCACCACCCCCCCCCCTCACACCCCCTCACCCCCACCCCCCCCCCCCCCAAACCCCCACCCCTCCCACTTACCCCTCCCCCGCCCCCCAACCGCCCCCCTCCCCGCCTCACCATCCCCAAGCCCCTCCACCCCCCTCCCCCCACACACCCGCCCCCCCCCTGCACGCCGTAACTCCCACAGGCCCCCGCCCTCCCCCGTCACCCCACGCAACTACCCCCCACCCCCCCCCCCTCCCCGCCCCCCCGAATCCCCTCCCCCCCCAGCCCCCACCCCCCACATCCCCACACCTAACCTCCCCTTCCGACCCCCCCCCCGCGCCCCTTTCCCTCCACCCCCCCCCCCCCGCGCCCACTAACGCACACCACCCCCCATCCCCCCCTTCGCCACCTCGCCTCCCACCCCCCCCCCCCAATGTCTCATCCTCCCATCCCCCCCCTCGCCCCTCACCCCCCCCCCCCCCCCCCGATCCACTAACGCCCCCTTCCTTCCCGCCCCCCCCAAATCCCTGCCCACCCCCCCCCATTCACATCCCCCCCCCCCGACCCCCCCCCGCCCCCCAGCCCTCCCCTCCACCCACCCCCCCCCCAACCACCCCCCAGCACCCCACACGAACCCCCCTCCTCCCCACCCCCCCCCCCCCACACCCGCACCCCCCCCGGCACCCCCGCCCCCCACTCCCCCCCCCCCCCCGCATCCTCCCCCCCCCGCCCCCCCCCCCCACAGCCCCCCCATACCACACGCCCCCGCCACCCCCCCCCCCACCCACACCACGCCCCACCCCGCCCCCACACCCGCCCCTCCCCCCTCCCCCACCCCACCCCAACCCCCCCCCCCCCCTGCCCCCCCCCCCTCGCCCCCCCACGCCCCGCCCACCGACGGCACCCCGGTCCGGCCGCCACCCTCCCTCCCCGCCTCCCCCCAACAAGCCATCCCCCCACCTCCCCCCCCCCCCCTCCCCCCCCTCCCGACCCCGCTCCCCACCCCCCCCACCTCCTTCTCTCCACCCCCCCCTCACTCGCACCACCCCCCCCCCCCCCCCCGCCCATACCCCCCACCACCCTGCACCCCCCCCTCCCTCCACATCCCCCCCCCCCCCATCGGCCACACCACCCCCTCCCCCAAACCCCCGCCCTCCCCTAAAACCTTTCCCCCCTATCCCCTCCCCCGCCCGCACCTCCCTCCCACCCCCCCCCCTCCCCTCTCCCTTCACACCACAACCCTCCCCCCCACCCCCCCCCCCCCCCCGCCCCCCCCCCCCGGCCACCCCCCCCCCGCCCGCCCCCCCACCCCCCACCCCCCCCCCCCCCCCCCCCCCCGCCCTCACCACTAACTTCACCCAACCCAACGCCTCCGCACCCCCCCCCATCCCGCCCCCCCGCAGTACTGCCCACCGCCCCCCCCCCCCCCCCGTCCCCAACGACCCACCCCCCCCCCACTCGCCCCTCCCCCCCAGCACCACACCCCCCCACCCCCCCCTCCAACACCCCCCCACACTACCCACCCCCCGCCCCCCCCCCCACCCCCCCCTCCCCCAATCCTCCCGCTCCTCTCCCCCCGCCCCCCACCCCCCCCCCACCTGCACCCACCCCCGCACCCCACCCACGTCCTCGTCCCCCCACCCCTCCCCCCCCCCCTCACGCCCCCGGGCCCCCTCCCTACCCCCCCCCCCCCCCACCCCCCCCCCCCCCCCCCCCCCCGCCCCCCCCAAACCCCCCCCAACCCTTACCCCTCCCCGCCCCCCGCCGCTTCCGCCCCCCTCCCTCCCCCACCCCGCCCCCCCCATTCACACAGACCACCACCCCCATTTCACAACCCACCCCATCCCCCCCACCATCCTTACCGCCCCCCCCCCCCCCTACCATCCCACCACCCCCCCCCCCCAACCCCCACCCTCGCCCTCACCGCTCTCCCACCACCCGCCGACCCCCCCCCCCCACGCCCCCCCCCCCCGCCACCTCCCTCCCCCCCCCACCCCCCCCTCCCTCTCCGCCCCCCCACCCCACCCCCCCCCCCCCCCGCCCCCCGCCACTATAACCCCCCCAACTCCCCCCCCCTCGCCGCCCCTCCCCGGCCTGCCCCCCACATCGCACCCCCCCCCCCCCTGCTCCAACCCCCCCACCCCAAACCGCACCTCCCCCCCCCTACCCCTCCCCCCCACCCCCCCCCCTTCTCCCCCGAGTCCGCTGCCCCCTAACCCCCCTCCCGTCCGCTCCACCACTCCCCCCACCCACACCCCCCCCAACCCCCCCCGCCCGCTCCCCCCCCCCCCTCCCCTCCCCCCCCCCCACCCCCCCGCCCACCCCCCCCCAACCCCCCCCGCTCCCGTCCATACCCCCCCCCTCACCCTCTCGCCGTGACCCCCCCCCCCCACTCCCCCCACGTCACCCTCGCCCACCTTCACCCACCACCACCCCCCCTCCCTTTTCTCCCCCCTGAACCCGCCCACACCCTCTCCCCCCCCCACTCGCCCCCCCCCGACCCCCCCCCCCCCCCCTCCCCCCCCCCCCCCCCCCATCCCACCCCCACCTCCCCACCCCTCCCCCACCGCTCCACCTCCCCCCCCGCCTCCCCCCCCCCCCCTACCCCCCCGACAAACCCACCCGCAGACCCCCCACCCCTCCGACCCCCCACCCCCCCGCCACCCCCCAAACACCATTTATCCACCATCGTGCACCTGCCCCTCCCACCCCTTAGACCCACCCCCCCCCACCCAGAAACTCCCGCCCCCCCGGCGACCCCCTCCCCGCCCCCTCCCACCCCCCAACCCCCCCCCCCCTCACGCCCTCCCCACCACCCCCCCCTCCCTTTGCACCCACCAACCCGCCACACAACAAAAACACACCAACACAAAAAAAAAAACAAAACCACAACAAGACAATACAGTAATAAAACCACAAAAAAACAACAACACAAACACATCCTAAAACATAAAAAAAAAACATACAAACAAAAAACAAATACAAAAAAACAACCACAGCTAAAAAAAACAAACGAACCAACAGAAAAGAAAAAGAAACACACCAAAAAACAAATAAACAAACAAATCAACCAAAAAAAACACACAAAAAAAAAACAAATAAAAAAAAAAACATAATAAAAAGACTCTAACAAAAAAAAGAAACAAAACCTAAACCACCAACTAAAAAAATCCAACAAACTACAAAACTAAAAAAAAAAACTAATAAACACAAAACAAACAAAATAACAAAATAAACAACAACTAAACAACACAGCTAAAACACCAAAACAAACCAACAAAAACTTCCTAAAAAAAACAACAAAACAAACAACAAAAAAAAAAACACACAAAAAAAAAAAACACAGAAACAGAACAACACAACCCTAAAAAACCCTAACATAAAAACAATATAACAAAAAAAAAAACCAAAACAATAAAAGCTCTTTAAACAAACGAAGCAAAAACAAAAATCAACTCAAAAACAACCAACACACAGAACAATAAAACATACCGAAAAAAAAATATAAACAAAACAACAAAACAAAAACCCACACAACACTAAAGATACAACAAAACCAAACAAACACAAGAAACCTCACAAAATCTACCAAGAAAACCCAACAAAAAAAAAACTCAAAGCAACACAATCAAACAAAAAAAACGAACATAAACAAAAAAAACCCAATATCTAAACAACACACCCAAAAAACTAAACATAAAAAAAAAATAAAAAAAAACAGACACAAAAAACAAAAAAACAAAAAACAACAAAAAAACAAAAAAAACAAAAAAGAACGGAAAAAAAACAAACAAAGAAAACAAAAAAAACCCTATTAAAACAAAGCAAAAAAATACAAAAAACAAAAAAAATAAACACACGAAACAATCAAACAGCAAACAAAAAAAAATCAAACAAAAAAAATCAACAAAAGACCACAACGCCACTAACCAACACCAAAATACAAAACAAAGATAACAACACACAAACACAACTACAAAACACAAAAAAAAACCGAAACAAACCGGCTAAACACAAGGAACAACACGTAAAATACAAAAACAAACAATCAAACACAATAAACAGAACAAAAAAAATCAAACCACAAACTAAAATCAACACATAGAAAATACTAAAACAACAACAGACCAAACCCGCCACCTAACAACCAACATAACAAAGAAAAACAAAAGAAAACTAACACCCAAAATAAAACAAACTAAAAAAATAAAAACCATCAAACAACAACATACACAAAAAACAGAAACAACTAAAACAAAAACAAACCACAAAAGCCAGTCCCTAAAGAAACCAACAAAGAACACAAAACAAACAAACCCATTCTCAAACAACGCCAACACAACCATTAGATAAACAACAAAATGTCTGCAAAACAAATACAACTAAAACCAATAAACAAAAAAACATAACATCAAAAACCCATCTACAAAACCAAAGAATAACAACAAACTACACTTACAACCAAAAAAAACCAAGAAGAACGAAATAAAAAAACAACAACAAAAAAGCAACAAAAAAACAAACAAACCAAAAAAAACAGCCACTAACACCTAAAAAAAAAACTAAAAACAAAAAACCCAAATCCTACCAACTAAAAACCAAACAAACACACACTCAGGACTAATTAAACAAAAGAAGCCAGACTAAAAACAATAACCATAAACAAAAAACAAAAAATAATAAACAAACAACAACAACACAACAAAACACACACCAAAAACCTCCCGTAAAACATTCAAAAAAAAGGACAATAAATAAAAACAACCCTACACGAAAAACCCCAAAAAAAAACAAAAAGAGACAAAAACAAAAAACAAACAACGAACTAAAAAACAACCAAAAAACAACACCACCAACAAAAATAAAAAAAAAAAAAACACAAATTACAAGCTACCCTAAAAAAAAAAAAACCACAAAAAAAACATAAAACAAAACACCCACTACCAAAACAACGCCATAAAAAAAACGACGCAAACAGACACACCGCGCAAACTCACACAGAAGCCTAACTAACAAATAAGCAAAAAAAACTAAAACACGACACCTAAACAAACAAAAATAAACAAAAACAGTAAAACACCGACTCCACAAAAAACCAAAACCATACTAAAAAACAAAACAACAACCAAAACAAACCCCAGCCAAACATAAAACCCAAAAATAAACGCCATAAAAAAAAAATGCTAAACTACACAAAAAACAAACCAACCCCAAAACAGATAAACCAAACATAACAAGATGGGGGGGGGGTGGTCAAACAACTAGAACAATAAAACACAAACCAAAACAACAAAATAACTGACACTAAAAAACGCAACAACACAACAAACACAAAACTAGCAAAGAAACAAACCAAACAAAACAACAAACCCTAAACACTACACGCAAACAATTGCTAAACAAAGAAAAACACAAGAAAAACACAACAAACCAGAACAACACAAACAAAAACAAAAACAAACAAACAAAAAAAACAAAACCAAAAAAACAAACAAAAACAAAACCACAAGCAAACAACAACAAAAAAAAAATAAACACCGCGACCTAAACTAACACAAAAAAACAACTAAAAAGAGAAAAAGTTCAACATAACAAAAAAAAAATACCAAAACACACATCACAAAAAAGATAAAGAACAAAATAACACAATAAAAAATAAAAAACAACAAAAAACAACGAATACAAAAACAAAAGAAACCAGCGTAACAACAATTAACCAATACATAAAACAAAAAACCAACAAAAAAAAAAAAAAGTAATAAAGACAAACCACCAACAAACACACAAAAAAAACACCACTAAAATGCAAAATACAAACCACTAAAACCAAAAAAAAAACACTACAAACCAGTTTAAAACATAACCTAATAAACAACAAAGTAAAAACTAAAACATGACATACCAACACCTAACATCCAACAAAAAAAAACTACAAACAAAACTCACAAACACAAACGCTAAAATCTAAAAGGAAAAACAGCTAAAAATAAAAACAACCAAAACTCAACAAAAACAGGTTAATCTTAGACAACAGCCGAGCTAAGCTAAAATTAACAACAAACCAAAAAACACAAAACCCACAACAAAGCCCTCAAACACTACACAAACACTAAACAAAAAGATCAGGGAAATCAAATCGAAAAACAAAAGAACAACAAGTACAAAACAACAAAACAAAAAAAAACAAAAAACCCAAAACATAAAATATACAAAAAAATACAAATAAAGCAAAAAAACACAAAAACACTAAACAAAACTAACTAAAACGCAAACACAAAAAAAACACAAAAATAAAAAAATAAGAACAGCTAAACCACGAACAAAAAAAACAAATACAAGGCAAAAAACTAAAAGACAAAAACAGGTAACTAAACAAAACCATGAACACAAAACAAAACAACACAAACCAACGAACAAACAAAAAAAAAAACGCAAACAACTAAAAAACAAACCATCAACAAAACACACAACAAAAAAAACCTTCAACAAAACAAACCACCCAAACTAAAAACACAACACAAAAAATAACCAAAAAAACAACAAAAACACACCCGACTACAAAACAAATTAACAACACGAAACCCCTAAAACCATAACAACTCACCATAACACAGAAAACAAAAAGAAATAACTCGTACAAAACTAAAACTAAAATAACCTAACAAGCGAAAAACATCAATCTAAAAAAAATAAACCAATCAAAAACAACATCCAAACCTTAAAAAAACACAAAAAAATACAAACAAACCAAAACAAAAAAAACATCACAAACCCAATAACCAATACAACAAAAAAAAAAATCGAAAAATCGAGAATAATCACAACCCAAAAGAAAATACATAGCCTAAGTCCCATCACACCATAACATATCACAATTAATACAAAAAAAAATCAAATGTTCGCCACCCGGCGCAACCATCAACAGTAAAACAACAAAAACTTACAAACATAAATCGTGGACCAACAACTAAGAAACAAAACAAACACACAAAGACCACCCAAAACAAATAAAAAGACAAAGAACAAAAAAATTAAAAAAAAAAACTACCAAAACACAAAAAAAACCAGGAACAACACACGCAACAAAGCAAAACAAATAACAAAAAACGCAACAACTAACAAACAACATAAAATAAACCAAAAACAAAACAAAAAAACACAAACTAAAACAAAAAAAAAAAAAAAAAAAAACCACAACAACAAAAAAAACTAAAAAAAACCAACAAAACCACAAACAAAACCAACAAAAAAACACAACACAAATAAAACAAAAAACATTAACACCAACCAAAAAAAACAGAAAAACCACAAGAACTAAAAAAAACAAACTTAAATAAAATTAAGAAAAACAAAAAACAAGACAAAACAACAGATACAACAATACTATAAAAAACATAAAAAAACCAAACCAAATAAACAAAAAACATAACCACTAACGACAAAAAACCAAAACAAAACCTAAAAACACACCACACAAAATAACAAACAAACCCAACAAAATAAAACTACACCGCTATCTAAACAAACAAACAACACAAAACACAAAATAAAAAACCTACTAAAAAAACAAGAAGGAAAACAAAATAGCAACTCAAAAAAAAAACAAACACAATCAATCAACACAAAAACATAAAAATATAACCCAAAAAGTACTAAAAACACAAACAACAGAAGAAAAAAAAAAAAAACTAAACAAAAAACACATCAAGAAACCAAAAATACAACAAAATAAACAACACCATAGCGAAAAACAAAAAAACTACCCAACAAACGAAGTAAAAATAAACAACAAACAACAAAACAAAAAAAAAAAATCCATAAAAAACACAAAACAAAACTCAAAACAAAATACAAACCAAAAACTAAAACAGAAATATCCCAAACACACAAAAAAATAAAAAACTAACAACACATCAAAACCATTAACAAACAAAACAAAAAGAACACAATTAGCCAAAAAACAACACGTACACAAAAACACCCACAATAAAAATAAGAGAGTAAGTATACAAAAACCCAACAAACAAAAAAATACAAACACATAAAACAAAACAAACAAACAATACAAAAAAAAAACCACAAAGAAGAAACAACAACAAAAACAAACAAAAACAAGAAAAAACCAACCAAAAAACTAATAAACAAACAAAACACAACAGTAAAACAAACCAAAAAAAAATAAAAAAAAAAAAACAGACAAACGAACATAAAAAATAACAAACAACCAACAAAACATAACACAAAAAAAAAAAAAACAAAATTTAAAAAACCAACCAAAACACAAAAACAAACAACAAGTACAAACAAAATAAAATGATACTCCACCAACGATAGACATAACACCAATAAACAAACAAAACAAAACACATAAAAAAAAACAAAAAACAAAAATAACATAAACAAATACATAAAAAAAACAAACAAAACAAACCATAAAAAATATAAGATAAAAACACAACACAAATGTACCAGCAAAACACCAACAACGACAAATAGACGCACAACACAAAACAAAGCGCTTAAAAAAAACAACACAACAAAAAAACCTGAAAAAAACACAACAAACAACAACCAATACAAAACCTAACCCAAACCTCAATGTACTAGACCTAAGAACAAAAAACAATCAAAACTACAAAGTAAAAAAAAAACACACCGAAGAGCAACTAGCAAAAAAAAAAACAAAAAAAACACAAACCCTAACACACAAAACAACATAAAAAACCCCCTAAACAAACAAACACAACACAAACTAAAAAAAAAAAAATCGCACAATACAATAAACAAAACAACATAAAACACTAACTGCAGCTCCCAAAAACCAAACCAAAACTCTACAAACACCAAAAAAACACACAAAGAAATAACCTGTAAAAACGAAAAAACAACAACAACGAATAACACAAACACATAAACAAATAAAACACCACCACAGCAAAAAACCAAGACAAAAACAAAATACACCTACAAAACACGAAACCCATTAACAAACAAAAACACACACAACAAAAAAAAAAAACAAAAAAACAATAAATAAAAAAAACAAAAAAAACCAACCGTAAACAAAAACAACAAAAAACAATAAACCAAAACAAAAACCTATACAAACAACACACTCTAACAAACAAAAAAAAAAAAAAAAAACAACAAACAGCAAATAAGCACAAACCAAAGTAAAAATAACCCTACAGACTAAAAAAAACAAAAAACAACACAAAACACCACCAACAAATAAACACTCACGCTCAACTACAGAAGAAGACTAAAACAGCTACTAAAACAACCAAAAAAAAAAAAAACAACAAAACACCTACAAAAAAAACACACGTAGCTAGAAATAGAAACCCAACAACGCAAAACAAACATAAAAAAAAACCACAAAAAAAACTACTCTAACAACAACATAAAAACTAAAAAGACCAAAATAAAAAACCAAACAAACCAACTGAAAAACAAAACAAAACAAAAAACAAACACCACGATAAAGACAGCACAACAAAACAAAACACCAACAAAATAATACACAACAAACAACCAAAACCTAACACCAACAAAGCTTAAAAGAACGGAAGCAGACAAGACACACTAACACAGAAACATGCCCCAACAAAAAAATAAACGAAAAAACAACCAACAAGAAAACTCCTATACAATAACCAAAACTAACTAGAAAAAACAGCAAAACACACAACAAAAAAAAACACAAAGATGAAAAAACCAACAAAAAAAAAAAAAACAACAAAAAGAAAACAAACAAACAAAAACAACAAAATATCTAAAACCAACAACTAAAAACAACATAACAACAAAACGAAACGAAATCAAACAAAAAACAAAACCTAAAATACAAAAGCTAACAAAAAAAAAACAAAAAACAAAACAAAATTAAATAAACAGACACAAAATCAAAACTAACACCTACCAACTAAACCACAACAAGAAAACCACAAACACAACACTAAACTTAAGAAATACAGCAGATTAGAAAAAAAAACAAAACCCCCCCGAACAAAACACATCCCAAAAAAAAACATAAAAAACAAAACCTACTACAGCTACAAACAAACTAAAACAACAAAACATAATACAAAAGAACCAAAAAAAAACTTCTAAGAACAATACACACTACAACAAATACCAAAAAAAAAACAAAACATCCATGAAAAACAAAAAAGACCCATAAAAAATAACCCACCAAAAAAAAACAAAACAACAAAAAAACCACTAAAAACACAAAGCAAAAAACAACTAAAAAAAACCCAACCCCTCCGAAACACACTAAACATAAAAACACACAAACACCACCCGTACAATACCAAACACAGAAACACAGCTGCGTCTCACCTACAGCCTATCACAAAAAACAAAAAAAAGAACAGCTACAAACAAACAACACATAAAAAAAAAAAAAAAAAAAACACCAACGTCAGTCAACCTTAATAAACAACCACAAAGCGTAACAAAAAACAAAAAACAAAACTAAAACAAACCAGCTAAACAAACACACACAAGCAAAAAAAAACCAACGCTGAAAAACTAAACTACTAACTAAACAGCTAACAAGAAATAACACAAAAACTACACCAACAAACAACAAGAACAACAAAAAAATATACAATACACTCACATCTCAAAAGAACTGTACAAAACAAGGCTAAAAAAAACAAAAAAATCCAAAGAACAAAGACAACAAAAAGAAAACACACATTCTAACTACAAAAAACCAAAAAAAACAACAACCACCCAAAAACAACCACAAAAAAAAAAAACCAACAACCACAAACAAACAAAAAAAACAACACAAAAAAAACAGACAACCAAAAAAAAAACAACAACAACCCCACAAAAACCAACCAAACAACAACACACCCACAACAACCTAACTTTAAACTAACACAAAATAACAACAAAAAAAAAAAATAGAAAAAAAAACAACAGAAACAAAACTGAAAACAAAACAACGAAAAAAACACACTAAAAAAAACAACAAAAAACAAAACGACAAAAAACAAAAAAAACCAAAAAAATACTAACAACCTAAAACAACAAACAGAAACACGAAAATCACCCGAAAACAAACAAACACTCTACAAAAACAAGCAAAACAAAAAAACACCAAACACAAAACAGAAACAGCAAAAAGAATAAGAAGCAACAAACCCTAAAAACAAAAAAATAACCAAAAACAAAGAGCACAAAGATTGACAACATAACATAGCTACAACAAATAGAAAAAAAAACATCACCCCTAAAAAAAAAAATGAAACAACAAACCAAAGACAAACACACCAAATACATAACAAAATAATAACAAACACAAAACAAAAACACATAACCAAAAACAAAAAACATAAAACACCAAAAACACAACACAAAAAAACAGCCACAAACATCAAAACCACTAAACCTAACAAACAAAAACAACACAAACACATACCTAAAAACCAAACACCGGTCAAACCAAAAAAAACAAAACACAACAAAACAAAACAAAAACAAAAAAATAGCATAAACAAAAAACGACTACAAACCTAACAAACACAAAAACCCAATAGCTAAAAAATAAAGACAAAAACGAAAAAAACAACTGCACTCTACAAATCCATAAAACACAGAATTGTTACTTGGTGGCCTAATGCTGCTGCGTGTAAAATAGAAAGCAAAAAGATCTGTGCTGCTCTGTATGAGTTTCATAGAAGACTGATACAACATAACAAGCCTCCAGCTTGAGAGAAAAGATCTTGTTATGAAGTCATAGAATACTGTCAAGACTGAATGCAGGCCTGATGTTATGAAAACAAACAGATCTTACAAAATAGACTGCATAGGAAGTAAAGCGAGGACATGTGTACAGCGGAGTGAAAGAGCAGTGGATGCTATCCCTCCTACATATCTCAAACAACACACTGACTCAGGAGCGAGCATCGAACAGTGAAGGGGGAGACTGATGTCATCACCCCTTCCGATAAGAAACAGCTGGGGGGGTGGGAAGAAACGCCGCCAGCATTTCAGGAACATAGAAACAGAAAGTACCATGAAAACAGACCAACATAATGAATTGATAATCCCTTTAAGTGTTCAGGTGCTTAGTTGAGGCTACATAGAGTTTCTGCTCCGTCCAAAGAGATTTTCAACTGGGATAATTGTCTGAAAGTCTCAGCCTCTCTAGACCTTGGAAATGCTTCTTAACGAGGAGCCAGTTTTTTTTTGTGTGTGGTGGGGTGTGTTGTTTTTGTTGTTGTGTGTGTGTTTTTTCTTTCTCTATTGCCCTGGATGTGTGTTTCGGGTCATTGTCCTGCGGGAAACCCCACCCACTTGACCCGTCTTCAATACGCTACTGAGAAAGAAGTTTGCGACCAAAATCCTCGCTATACAATGCTCATCATCCTCCTTCAATCCGGGTCAGTCGACCCTGTCCCCTTTTTGCATAAAGACCCACCCCAAAGATGATGTTCCCTCCCCCCGAGCGATCATGTTGGGACAGTGAGGTCTTTGGTATTTTCCTCATCCTTCTTCTTATCCGAACTGCATGGCAAGCTGGAATTAACCAAAACTTCTTTTTTGGTTTCCATCTTATACCTGGACATGTTGCAGTGTGAGCTGGGGACTTGTTTTACCCTGCAGGATCTTTAATCCATAATGGCCGTAGTGTTTTACTAAACGGTAATCTCTTAACTGTGTCCCAGCAAATTCAAGTCATTGACCCGGCCCTCCTGTGTAGTTCGGGGCCAAGCTGTCCCCTTGTCCTGAATAATCCCAGCTTTGTGCAGTATACAATTCTGCCCTTTGAGTCCTGAACAGCTTTTGGTCTTGGCCATGGGAGAGGTTGGAGTGTGATGATTGTGTGGACGGGGTGTCTTTTATACAGGTAACGAGTTAAACCCCGGGTAAAATTAAATTACAGGTAATGAGTGCAGAGAAAAGGCTTTTTAAAGAAAAAAGGTCGGAGAGCCAGAAGTCCTGCTGGGTTGGTCGGTATCCAAATATTTTTTTCAGCAATAAATGCAAATTAATATTTATAAATCTTAAAAAGGGTTTTTCTTGATTATTTTTCAAACCGTCTCTCACATTTTAAAAGGAACCTAAAAAAAAGGGGATTCGCCCTCTCCATTCTTTGTAAGGGGGGAAAACTTGCAAAATTCCCCAGTGCATCAAATACTTATTTTCCAATGACATAATTCATACGGAGATCCCCAGGTTATACCAGATGCCCCATTCCAATACGGGAGATCCCAGTAACCACATGTCCATACATATTACAGGAGAGCCCAGGTTTACCAGCATCCCAATCAATATAGGGGAGGGGCCCGGTTTACCAGCAGCCCCACATCACAAAAAGGGAGATCCAAGTTATACTACATCTCCATATCACTATATACAGGAGCCCCAGGTTATACCAGCATGCTCCTATCACTATAACGGAAGGTCCAGTTAACCAGCTGCCCTATCACTCTCCGGAGTGGGGAACTCACATGAGGGGGGGACACTTTTTGTTGGCGGTATTGCTGTTGCAGCAGCTTTGGGGGGAACGCTCTTCCCCCTCCTGCCTGGGGGGAGAGCCCCCCAATGAGCGGGGGGGACCCCCAAAACCCCTGGCCACCTGGAAATTTGGGGGGCGTGATACCTAGATCTTCCCGGGGGAAAGGTGAAGGGCATCAACAGCACGGGGATGAAAAGCGGGAGCCGCCTTGCGGTGGACCCCCTTTTCCCCTGCACTCATGGGCCCGAAATGATCGGAGAGAAGCGTGAGATAGAGGAGGGTGCTGATGGGAGAGACAAGCGAGGACGGTTGCTTCATCCATAGGAGAATGTTGCTGGGGATCCTCCCCAGCGATGTCTCCCCAGACGAGAAGGGAGATCGGGAGCACTGCCCGTCAGAGAAAACCAGCCCCCCTGGTGACCGGGAGCACTATGCCCAGAGAAGAAGAATACCCAGGTACAGGCCCAACCCCTTGGGGCCCAGCAGCAGCGGGATCGTCCCGACGGGCCTGGCCCAGCAACAGTGGGCCCAAAAGACAAGGGTGGCACAGAGAAAGAAAAAGGGTTGGGGCAGTGAAGGTGGTGGCCCTTAAGGGGATCGGGCGGCCCCCACAGGGGGTTTCCCAGTCTTTTCCAGTGGCCCCCATGAAACAGCGATCTTACCTTGAGCAGCGTGTTCATGTCGGCGCGGGGAACCCGAGTCCCCCTGTGAAGCGCCCTCTCTGGTAAAGTAAAAGAATTACCCAAGTGAAATTTACACCTCTGGCCAAGGGAGCTCCAACATTAAAAATTAAAAAATGTGTGCCCATTGTTTGTTTTAATGAGTTTCTATAAAAAATAGTCCCAAAAAAAAAAGGTAAAAGGGGAATAAGAAATGAACTACGAAAACTCCCCCTATTTTCAAAAGTTAAGTCCACAAAGTCCAAACCCCCACGTCCCCAAAAAATTTAAACCCCCAACACAAATTAGAGGTTTTAAGCCAAGTATCACCCCATAAGAAAAGAAAAAGAATTTTACCCAAGTTGAAGATATAAAAAGAGGGAGGTTTCGCCCTAAAAAATTTGGGGCGTTATGGCGGCAGGCGAGAACGCCGTTGTGTTTGGTTCTCGCATAGCTTTTTTCCTAAAAGAATTTGATGAAAGTGGGAGAGAAACAATTAAATTGCAGAGGAAAATTGACACATTAAAATTAAAATTCAAAAACACCCCTGTTAGGAAAAGGAAAAGTATTAAAAAAAGAAATAAATGCTGTACGTGAGAAACAAAAATGATAAGAAAAAAAGCCTTGTTTTTCTGGAAAATAGTGGCCCCTTTTTAAGGAAAAATTCAAACAATTATTTTTAGTGGAATGCGATTGATAAACGGAGGTGGGAGGAGGGAAAGAAGAAAAAGGGGAGGGGGAGAAGGATGACGAAAAAGAAGAAGCAGAGGAGGAAGGAGAGACATCCAACTCTTACAGGGCCCCCGCATTTCGGGAGCGGGCCCCCCCCGCAGCAAATGGAGGTTCAGGAAGCATCCCAAGAAATACCCGGGGGAAGGGGGACCCCCCCCAAAAACCAAAATTGCAGAGGGGGGCTAATAATGATAAAAAAGTGGGTGACGAGGAGTTAGAGAAGAGGACCGGGGTGGGATGTTAATGGAAAAATTGTCCAGTTGGAATCCCCAGAAAAACCTTCATCCTTTCCCTTTCGGGGACGTTTCCCTAAGAAAAAGGGAAAAGGAAGAAAAGGGGTCCAAAAATTGCGGGGGGGGCACCCGACTGGTGTTCGGGCCCATCCCGGGGGTTTTTTCAGGTCCCCCAAAAAGGGGCCCGTGTAGGTGGCCCCGGGGAGGGAAAACCAGGAGGAAAATTTTGGGGTTCCCCCGATGCACTAGCCAAAAAAAAGTTCAGAGTCGGGCCCTGATCCCCCCGCCATGGGGAAAGGGAAAATACCCAAGGTTTGGCCCTGATCCCGTCCAAGGGAATAAAAAAAATATCCTAGAGTTACCCTGCCCCAAGCCAGGGAAAAAAACAAATTACTATAAGTAAAAAGGGCTGGCCCAGATATAAATTTGGGGAACAGAGGTGGGTACATTGGTACAAAGAGGGGACGACGGAAGAGTAAAAAAACAATTGACGAGGGTGGTTTTGGGGGCGAATATGGGGGAGTGTGGGGGTCAAACGTTGGGAGGGGTTCGGGAGAATTTTGGGGGAAAATTAGGAATAAATGTCGGGGGGGGGGTATGGAGACAAAAGTTGGAGGGAGTATGGAGGCAAATGTTGGGGGGGTATGGAGAAAAATGTTGGGGGGGGGGGAGGGGGGGGAGAAAGGGGGGAAAAAGGGTGGGGGGAAGACAAAGTAGGAGGGGGGGCGCTGGCCCACCACCCCCTCTGGCTGCACCAGGTCCCTTGCCCTTTGGGAAGGCGGGGGGGGGAGTTAGCTACATTTGGGGGGGGGGGGGAGGTTCGGGTTCCGCCTCCGGGAAAGGAGTGAGGAAAACAGCGCCCCTTTTTGGAGGCCAAAGAAGGGGAGGGATCGGTAAAATATAGAGGGGGGGGAGATCCCATTTTCCTTTTTGGTGGGAGAGGGTGGGCTCCCGCCTTCCAAAAGAAAGGACGGGGGGGGGAGCCCGGCCCCCCCCTACAGCGGCAGGGTGTACCCCCGGAGGAATGTGGTCCCTCTCGATGGGTCGGGAGGCCTGTCCCCCCAGGGGCCCGGGTTGGACTTCTGTTTGGGATGGAGTTCAGGGCGTATGACATCTTTGCCCTGATCCACCCTTCTGGGTCCCCGATATACGACATTAGCTTCGTGCGAGCCGGGGTCTAGAACCTTTTTGGGCCCGTCACAGGTTTTTAAGAAGTATTTCCCCGAGTGTTAGGATTTTGAGGGCCCCAAACAAATTTCCCCCCAAAATCATTTAAGAAAAAGACCGTTCTGCCATAACGAATCTCTCTCTTACTGACAACGAAAACCCGGTAAGAGGTACGGAGAGGTCAAACAGAAACCAACTAAAAACCGGGGTGAGCATTTGGGTCTGGGCAGGGGGCCCGGACTTTTATGGTTAAACTCAAAGTCTCAGGTAACACCCTCACCCAAAATCCCACCTCCGTTTCTTGGGGAAAAGACCCAATCCCGGGCTTCTACCAGGGGGACGAAGCCTGCCACAGATGCGGCACCCCCCCCACATTTTATGCGCAATGTAAGGCTCGTGTGTGCAATGGTGGGGGGATAAAGGTCCCCAGGCCGCATCGTTGGAGGGTTCGCTGCAACTTTTGTGGTGACCTCGGTCACCCCTCCGGCTTTTTCCCTCGTTCTTTCACCAAAAACCCGAGTTCCCCAGTCGGAGGAAGGGAGAGCGAGGCAGAACATTGGAGGAAGCGGGAAGGTAAAACGGCAATGGGAAAGACGAGGGGCCAATGAAAGGAGAAACAAACGCAGCACGCTAGGGGCGGAGGCCCGCAGAAAAGGGGGGGAGGGCCCCAGACCCCGCCGGGGGTTTCCCCGACCTTTTTAACCCGGAACCTCCGGCGTCGAAAATCTGGGCCCGGGGGAGTGACTGGAGGGGGAACCAGGAGAAAGGGAAAAAAGGGGGGAGGCCGCTCTCCCCGACTTTGTCACTCAAAAGTGGTGGGGTGAAAGGGAGAAGCGGCCACACAATGGGGTGCAAAAAAGGGGAAGGGAGGGGGGGGGCAGGTTTTCCTCAACCTCATTGGGGGTGGGGCCCCCTCCCTCCCCTTAAACCCCGGTAGCCAGGGGCCGTGCAAAGGAAGGGAGGGTAAAACCCCCCCTCGACCGAAACCCCAAAGGTATCACGGCTCGGAAACCTTTCCCTTTTTCGGGGAGGAGGGAAAAAGAGGCGGGTCCGAAAGGGGGAGGGGACCTCCGGGGAGGGCGCGGGTTTGGTTTCCCCAAAAGCTCAAAAAATCCCGGGAAAAGGGGGTGTAGGAAAAATTAGAAAGAGGTGGGGGTGGGGGTGGTGGTAAAAAATAGGGGTGGTGAGGGCGGAAAAAATATAGATAGGGGTAGGGGAAAGGATGTCTCCGTCATCTAAGAGACTAAAACCCCTGGTCCTGAGAGGGGCCTGACGGAGGCATCGGAAAAAAAAAGGGTTCGAGCCAAACATCAATGATGGCGGCCCCGACCCGTTTACCTGGCCAGTATTAATTTGGGGGAGGTAAAATCAATGTGGCAGATAACGGCGTTGATTTTTTCGCCCTGTTTTAAGCTGAAGTTTTTTTTGCAAGAGACCAGATTGCGGTCAGGCGGGTATAAAAGGGGAAGAAGGAATCAGCAGGGCCTTCTTACGGCTCTTGCGCCGACCATATCCGGAAAATGGGGGTTCTTTTTACCGCCCCGGTTTTAATGCGAGTGATCGAGCTGAAAGGGGGTGCTGATCTTAGATGTCCTCTGGGGACAGGAGCTAGGGCCATAAACTCTACCCCCCAGATCGCGTGGGAAAGGGAAAAAACCTTTTACAAGGGTTAAGCCTTTCCTTTTTACGAGCCCAAGTCATCTTTGCGGGGTTTTCAACACCGGCACGGAATCTAGGAAAAGGGGAAATGCCAAAAGTGTGGGTCAGAGGGGTCGGGACTTTTTGATAGTTTTGTGAGGCTCCCTGGGGATGTCCCCCAGGCACCCCCAGCACGAGGGTTACCTTCATAGAGGTATAATTAGGACTAGGTTAGATAGGTTTTATTTAAAGGGCCCGTCTCGTCACCGTTTAAAGGTACAGGGTAAGTTCTCCGACCACTGTATTATTTGTTTTTTTTAAGTTCAGAGACCCCCGTTGGAAGGGGTTATTGGAACTTTAATTTGCACTCCGGAAGAGACGGAGTTAACAAACTTTTGAGGATTTCCCCGCAATCAATTCCTTTTCTGGGCTTTTATAAAAAAGTTTTAAATCAGGAATGAGCTACTTCACACCTGGGAGGAGGGGATAGTGTTTGGCAGAATTGCGCTGCTGGCACGCTGGGGGCTCTCCCCTGTTTGCTTGGGGGGGGGTGCCCCAATGGGGGAAGAGCGGGTTTTTCAAGCCCTCCCCCCCAAAGAAAAAATAAGGGGGGGGGATGATAAACATGTGTGGCCGGAGGAAATTTAAGAAAGGCCCACCCAAGTGAAAAGGGGGAAGGGGAAAGGGGGGGGGGGCTTGCCTTGGGGGGGGGGTTTCCCCTTTTTTTCCCCCAGCCGCTTATGGGGGCCTGCATTTAATGCATCAAAGGGGTCAACAGCAAAAAAAACCCTTTTGGGGAAATACAGGTCGAAAAGAATGCACACGGCAGCGGACCCAGTGAAAAAAGGGCCCTTCGGGGAAAAGTGAGTTTTGACCCCCTGAAAAGGATTATGTCTCTTCCTGGGCTTTTCTGAACAGAGGGGGGAGTTTCCCATCCTAAAGGAAAAAAAGGGGAATGCCAAAGGCCTCAGAGAAAAAAAGGCCCGTCACAGTGGAAACAAATTTCAAAAAAAGGGCCAAAAAAGAGACAGCAAGTCTGTGAGCACCCAAGAGAGCTGGGGAAAAATCATCAGTTGGCCCAAGTGACCCTCCCCTGTGAGGAGAGAGGAGCTGGAGATCAGAGCGAAAAGGGCCCCAAATGTCGGGCAGCAGGGAAAAACCTTTTGCCTGCAGAAAAAATGAAGTGAAAAAGAGGGGGAGGGGGCCCAAAATTTAAATCAGCAACGGAGGGGCTGTGCTTGCACCCCGGGAGTTTTGGGTTTCGGGTTGTGAAAAGCCTGTGCCTTTCCACAAGCTGAAATGCTAGCAACACCAAAGGGAAAATTTGAGGAACTGCATTCAAGTGTTTTTTGCACCTCGGGCCCACTGGGAGGGGCGCAACACTGAAAATTAAAAAAACAGTTTTTAATCTATGTGAAAAATGTTAATGAAAAGTGAATTTTCCCTGTTTTAGGGGGCCTTTTGCCCTTAAAATAAGGGATAAAAAAAAAAAGTGTAGAGGGAATGGGTAGTGGGGTTTTTAAAATTTACCCCTAAACATATCACGGAACTTTTTCCCCCTAAACCAGAGAGGATAAAATCAACATCAGTAAAGATGTTATTTTCCCAGCAAAAGCTTCACCCCCAAAGGTTTCCCCCTTTTTAAAGGAGGAGAAAGAATTTTGGCCCGGGCTGAGGATTTGGAAAAAGGGGAAAATTTCGCCCCCACCCCATTTAAAAAATTGGGGCATTATGGCAAAAGGGCGAAAAATTGCCTTTACTTTTTGGTTCCCGCATACCCCTTTTTAAAAAATTTTTTGGGAAAAAGTGGGGGGGGGAAATTAATTAAATTAAAAACGAAAAAATAAACATTTTTAAAAAGCAAAAAACTTAAAAGTACCCTGCTAAAAAAAGGGAAAAAAAAAATTTTAAAAAAAGGGGAAATAAATAATATACGAGAAGAAATAAAAAAATTATAAAAAAGGGAAAGGGCCCCCCGGGATTCTAGAAAATAGCGGACCTTTTCAAAGAAAAACTTACCAACGATATCAGGTTGGGGAAAATGAAAGAGGGGTAATCGGGTTTTGGGGGGGGAGGAGGGGAAAGGGGGTTGGAATGAGGAGGATGAAAAGGGGTGAGGAGGAGGGGAAAAGATGGGGGGCCGCAGAAGGGGGGGAAGGGGGAAAGCAGAGAAAACTAAATCCCTGCAAGGGCCCCCTAAAAATCTGAGTCAAAGTTTCCCCGCGGGCAGGTGGTTTTTCAAAAAACCACCTAAAGGGAAACCTTCTCAAAAACCATCTCAGGAAAAACAGTGGGTTTCCCCCAAACCGGGCCCAAAAATTAAAATGGGGTTTGGGGGACAGGAGTAGCAGGGGGGGCCGGAGTAGGTGATGGGGGGGTCCCCGGGGGGGGGTTTGGTTTCCCGGGAAAACAAATTGCCAGCTAAAACCCCCGTAAAACTTCTTTCCCTTCCCCTTGGGGGGAAGGGATTTCCCCTAAAGGGAAAAAGGAAAGGGGGAAAAGGGAAAAGAAAAAGAGGTCCAAGAAGGTTGTGGGGAAGACACCCATTGGTGTTTGGGCCCATTGGGGGAATTTTTTCCAGTTTTATCCGGCAGGATCTAATTTTAGATGGTTTCGGGGGACGGGGCAACCAATGGGGGGGAAAAGCTGCGGTTCCCAGGGTTCTGGTCAAAAAAATATCCCAGAATCAGGCTCTGCCCTTTTCCCAGGGGGTTTTAAAACGGGGCAGTAAGGCTGATCCAGGAAACCCTAGGGGGGGCAGATTTTTGGGTTTACAGGAGGTATAAAAAAAGGGGTTTAGACGGGAAAGGGTAAGGAAAAAAGGGAAATTGGGGGGTGAGTATAGGGGGGGAATATGGGGGGGAGTATAATTTTTGGGAATAAGGAGGGGGTTTGTGGAGACAAATGGGGGGGAGATTGTGGAATGGGGGAGGAGGAGTTAGGGGGGGGTAACATTAGTTTCGTGGGGGGGCCGAGGGTTTGGAAACTCTTTTGGTCCGCCCAAGAGGTTAAGAATTTTTTCGCCTGAGGGGCCCGTTTTTGAAGCCCAAGAAATTTTCCCCCAAAAAATCATGTTAAAAAAAGGGGAATTTCCCTTGACCGAAACGGTTTCTTTCTTTTTGTTGACATCAAAACCCGGGCAAAGTAGGTAGGGGAGAAGTAACAGTTCCCCCCAAAGATCGGGGACGAGCTTTGGGCATCTGGTCAGGGGCCTGGACTTTTAGGGTTTAAAAAGCTCAAAGTCTCAGGAAAACACCGTCACCCATTTTCCATCCTCCGCTTTTTTGGGAAGAAAACCGAATCCTGGTTTTTCAAACCAGGGGCACCCAAAAGCTTCCCAACAGATGCGGGGGACCCCCCACATTTTAGTGCGAAATGAAAGGCGCGGGTTTTGTGTGCAATGTGGGGGGGGTTTAGGTCACCAGGCCCCGCATGGTGTGGTAGGATTCGCCTGAAAACTTGGGGTGGTGCCTCGAGAAACCCCTTTCCCGGGCTTTGCCCTCATTCTTTCCCCAAAACCAAAGCCCCTCTAGGCAGGAAAAGGGGGGAAAACGGGGCCCAAGGGAATGGGGGAAGGGAAAGGCAGTAAAGGTAAAAAATGGAAATGGTAAAAGGGAGCAGAGGGTCCAATGAAAAGGGGAAAAAAGAAATCGACAGCCCAGCTGAGGCGCATAAAGGGGTTCACAAAAAGGAGGGGGGGGGGCCCCCCGGCCCCAATCCGGGGGCCCCCAAAGATCTTTAACCCGAAGCGGCCCCCGGGGGCCAAAACAATTGGGGCCCCCTGAGAGAGAGTGACGTGGGGAAGGGAAAGAGCCCAGGAGGATAGAGAAAGAGGAGGGGGGCCCGCTCCCCCAAGCAGTTCTGACCCAATCAGAGGTGGTGGGGAAGGGGAAAAGGGAAAAGGGGGCCAAACACAATGGGGTCCCAAAAAAAGGGGAGGGGGGAGGGCGAGGGCAGGCCCCTCAACCTCACTGGAGGGGGCCCACTCCCCCCCCAAACCCCTGATTTTCCAGGGGGCCATGCAAAGAAAGGCGGGGGAAAACCCCCCCCCCCCCCCCCCCCCCCTTTGACCAAGCCCTTACAATAGGTTCCATGAGTTTGGTGACCTTTTTCCCTTTCTTAGGAGAGGGGGGAAGAATTTTTCCCCGGGGGTACGAAAAGGGCAGGGGGAGCCCCCGGGGGAGTGGGGTGGGGGTGGACCTGGCCGGATAGAATAGAGGGGGGGGTGGTGGTGGTTTTTAAAGAAGGGGGGTGGGGGTTTTGGGGTGGAAAAAATGTACTTTAAGGGGGAGGTGGGAAAAGGATGTCTCCGTCTGGAGAGACAAAAACCCCGGGGTCTCTGTGAGGACGTAGATGGATGAAATCAGTAAAAAGAAGGTGTCGAGCTCGATAATCAATGTTTGGCAGCCCCGGACGGGGAGGGAATGTGGCCAGCTTTAAAATTTAAATTTGTGGTTTGGATTCCCGGGTTTGATTTTTTCCCCGTGTTGAAGCTAAAGTTTTTCTTCTTGAAAAGGGACCGATTAAAGGTTTTCAGGCGGAATGGGGGAAAGGCAAGAAGGGAATGGCGGGGCGGGGCCCTTCTTACGGTCTTTTTTCTGCCGAGAAAATTTTCCGGGGGGTTGGAGTTTAATTTTTACCCCGCGGTTAAATGCGGGAGGGTTTTGATCGGCTCAAAAAATGGGGAGGGGGTCTGACTTTGTTTTTTCTCGTAAATGGGGCAGGAGCTCGGCTCATAAACATCTATGCCCCCAGATGGCGGGGGGAAGAAGAATGTTTCTTTACGGGATTAACCCTTTTCCCTTTTTTCCCGAGCCGGCAAGTCATCTTTTCCCGGGGTTTTAAAACCCGCCCAACGGAAATTCGGGGATGGGGAAAGTCCCAGAGGTGGGATCATGAGGGTGTCGTATTTATTTAGAATATTTTAGTGAGGTGGGCCTCTTGGATGCCCAAAACAGGCCCCACCCAGGCCACAGGGGGTTAAACCTATCATAGAGGTAGTGAGATTGGGTTAGGATAGATGGGTTTTTTTTTAAGGGGGGACTCTTTTCCCCGTCCCCGGGTATCGGTGAAAAGGGGGTTAAATTTTTCCCCGACCACTTTTTTATGTTTTTTGTTTTCTTTAAATGTTACAGAGACCCCCCGTAGGGGAAAGGGGGATTATTGGAAGCTGAATTCGCCCACTCCGGGAAAGGGGACTAGTTTTGGGACAATTTTTTTGGGTTTTCCTGAGGGGTCAGATTCCTTTACTGGGCTTATAAAAGTAGAAAACCCGATGGGGGGGAAAATATTTAAGAGCGGCGGGGTTTCTTCCCCCGGGACCTTTTAACCTCAGAAGCTTGAACAGGAAACCCCCTTTGTTTTCGAGCCGAGGAGAAAACTCGAACTTTTTAGTCTCGACTGGAGGGTGCCCATATGGGGGGTCTCAGATTTTAAACCCTTTGGGTTTTAAAGGGATGTCATTTATGCCCAAAAAAGCATCCTTAGTTTTTAAAAGGGGATTTGGCGGGTACACTACCCGACCCTTAAAAAAACTGCGGGAAAGTGGGGTTAGTAGCAAAATAGTTACGGGCCTAAAGGATAGTACAGGATCTTGGGGAAAGGGTCAATTTTCAGAGATCTTAAAAATCGTTTATGTCATTCTACTCTCATTTTTGGGTTTAAAGAGAGATTTAAATGGAGATAAATTTTCGGCTTTTCGGGCCCGGGAAATTTTCCCCGAGCCAGGAGAAAAGCCTCTTTTTTTTAAAGGATTTGACAGGATGACACAGAGGAGGAATTTAGAGGTGGCTATCGACGGTTCCCCTCAAAAAGCCCCCTGGTTGGGATGGTTTAACATTGAGTTTACAAGACCTTTAAGGAATTTTGGCCCCCCTTTTGGAACGAGGGGTTTTTAATTGAGTGCTTATCCCCCGGGGTCTCTGCCCGCTCTATGAAAAAGGGGTCAGTTTTAACCTTTTCCTGTAAAAGGGTAAGGTTTCTTTCCCGTATTGAAAAACGGGCGTCCCATAGCGCTACTAAAATTGGACAGAAAGATTCTGGCAAAAGTGCTTTTAAAATAGGTGATAAAATTTTGGGCCTCAGAGCTTCTTTTCGGGCCCCAAGCCCTTTTCCGTTCCCCGGGTAAAAAATTTTTTAAAAAACCCATTAGTGCGGTCCTTGGTTTTGGGGGGGACTGTGGATGCGGGGCGGGGGGAAGGCCCAAGGGAAAGGGGGTTTTCCAATGTCCTGGATCGGGAAAAAAGCTTTTGATCAAGTCAAATGAGTATCTTGGTCCCCCTTTTCCTGAAAATATGGTCCCCGGGGGGGGGGGAGGGGGTTTCGTAAAGGGTTTTAAAAACACTGTAAAAAGGGGGGTGAGGTTTCCCAAACTTGTAAACGGTTGGATTGGTGTCCTTTCGAGGTGGGTCCGGAAATACTTTTGGGGTTTTGCCTTGAGCCCTTTGCTATACGTGTTTGCCATCGCCCTTTTCCTTTAAAGGGGCTGGGAATCGGGGAAACCGTTTGTGGGGGTGGGGAGGGGCCTGCGGGGTTTCAGAAAACCCCCCTTGAAGGTCGGGGCCTTATCCCGGGGAGTCACTCTGTTTTTTCTTTCAGGAGGAGGGGGAAAATTGGGTGATGGGGGGGAAGTTGAAATTTTAAACTCGGAGAAAATTGGGTCCAAGATCAATGGGTTTTAAGTGTAAAATAAAGTTTTTGGGTTTGGGAAACCGGAAAAAACCCAAATTTTTTACCCTTTCCTGTGCCCCGGGACAATTAAAATACTGGGCATTGAATTGGGCCCCCGGGGGGGATTACCCAAAGAAAAAATGGGAAAACGGGCCCTAAACAGTCCCGTCAAAAAGTGGTTCGTGGAAAAAGGGTGGTTTTTAAAACCCTTAGAGAGGGGTTTGGACTTGATAAAAAAAATTTCCTGGGCCCCCGTTATTTTATCTACTGTTTTTGGGGGCGTGTATGCATTTCCCGGGGTTTTTTTGGGGGCACGGATATATAGTCTGTTTTTCAAAATGTTAGGGGGAAAAAAGATTTAAAACCTGATAAAAAAGGGAGGGGGGACTTTCCCATTACGAGGAGAAAGGGGGGTTTTAATGAAGGGTTTAAACCCCCCATGGAAATTTCTTTCAAATACCTTTATTAAGATCAACATAGCCCCTTTGGGAGAGGGCTCCCCTTTTTGGGGAGCCTCCCCCCCGGCCCGGGGTTTTTCCATTTTTCCATTTCCCCGGGAAATTTGGGAAAGGTCAGGGGGGTTTGGTTGTGGGAGCCCCCGCGTTTCAGGACAATTTTCCCGGCTTACGTTGCACAAAACCTGAAGGCCCATCCGCCGAGGGGGGTTCGGGGAAAAATCCCGGGGAGGGAGGGGTTTTTGTCTCCCCATTTTCGGGACTCCTTTGGGTTTCCTAAAAGATTGCCCAGTGAGGAATTGGGGGTAGGGTTTTTTTCTTTTTATTGAATTCAGCGTGGATCCCGCAAAAAAATTTGGTTTCCGACCCTGGCGTCCCTTCCCAGGGGTTAAGTGCATGTGAGGGAAAATTTGTGAATTTTTTAAAAACTCCGAGGACAAAAATTCCCCTTTGGGGGAATGGGGGTGGCGTGCTCAAAAGCTTTGGAACACTTCCTCCTCCATTGCCCTAAAATTGCAGGGGTTGTAAAAAAGGTGTGGGTGCTTCCTTTGGGGTTGGGCCCAAGGTTTGGCGGGCCTTTCCCCTATGCGGAGTGGGTAAAAGGAAAACTTTCCCAAACGTTTGGGTGGTGGGGGGGCCCGGTGCACTTTTTTTTCAAAAGTTCATTGGTAAGGTTTCACACTTGGTGCCCCGGGTGTTTAAAGTGGGACCCCGACAGGGAAAATTTTCCCCGGGGGAAACGGTGGTTGGGGGCAAAATTTGGGGTTGTTTGGGTGAAGGTAAGCTTTTGTGGGGGTTTGAGGGGGTTGGGGGGGTGGGGAGGGCATCGCCCTTTGGGGGGGGTTTTGTCCTTCGGGGTTTTCCCTGATTTTTTGGGGCCCTTATTTTCCCCGGGGGGGGGCTAATGTTAAAATTAAAATTTTTGTTTTTTTTAAATATTTGACGGTGGGAAAGGTTACAGAGCCCAAAACCCGGACCCTTTCAGGGGGGAGGGGTTGGAAAATTAAGGTTTGTATATAGGTTGTATAGTACCGTGGATATAATTTTTGTGTTTAGGGTGTAGAGCACTAAGGGTTTTTGTTTTTACATGATAAAAAAAGGGGTTTTTTAAAAAAAAAAAAAAGGGAAAAGTTTAGATAGGTTGGGGGGGTTTTAAAAAAGGGGGGGGAGGAAGCCAGATTTTGGGCCCCCAATGGGAAGGCTGAACAAAGGGCTTTGGGACCTAGGGAACCCAGAACTCAGGGAAAAGGGGACTGGGGCACTTTGGGGGACGGGGGGGTGGGTAAAATTAGCCCAGGATTAAGGTTTGTTATATGTATTGTTTATATAAAATTTATAGTATATATATTATTTATATTTATATAAAAAAAGGGGGGTATTTAAAGATGGGTTGGGTGGGGGTTTTTTAAAAAGGGGGTTTAAGGGGGGGAGGAAAAAAATTTAGTTTTGGGCCCCCAAACTTTTCTAAAAAAACCTAGGGGAACCAAAAACTAGGGAAAAGGGAAAAATGTGGGGATTGGGAGTGGGTAAAATATGATAGAAAGAAAGGTATATATTGTGATATTTTTAAAATTGTGTATTTATTTTTAATTTGTGGTATTTATTGTTTTTGGTTTTATATTGTATATGGGGACATTTAGATTAGGGGGGAATTTAATGTAAATAAAAAAGGTTTTGGGTGAAGGTATGGATTTTGGGTGGGACTGGAACCCGGCCAGGGTCATAAAAGTTCTGTATAAGTTATTTGTTTAAAAAAATTTTTAAGGGATACTGGTGTATGTTTTTTTATCTTTAATAAAAAGAGTTTTCCAAAAAAAATTTTAAAGGGGTCCCCAGGTTTTTAAAAGCATGCCCCCATATCACTATATACAGGAGTTTTCCGGTTTTATCCCGCATGGTTTCCCCCTTTTACTATATACAGGGGGATCCCCCGGTTTTTTCCCCGCATGTCCATTCCCCTATATTTAAAAGGGGATCCCCCGGTTATTATACCGCCTGCTCCATTTTCAATATATACAAGGGGATCCCCCGGTTTTTTCCCCGCATTTTCCCATATCAAAATATACAGGAGATCCCCAGGGTTTTAAAAACCCGCATGCTCCGTTTCCCCTTTATAAAAGGAGATCCCCAGAAATTTTACCGCTTTCCCCCCCCCTATTCCCTTTTACAGGAAATTTTTTACAGTAGTCATATTTTTGTACATAGGAAATAAATATTTTAGTTGGGTTTTTTTCTTTTACATAGGGGCAGTTTTTTAGTGGTTATATTTTTGAAAATAGGGACAGTTTTATAGTAGTTATATTCTTGTGAATAAAAAAGGGGAGTATTAGAGTAGTTATATTCTTGTTTCATGGGGAAACATTTAAAAAAAATAGTTTTATTTTGTACATAGGGGCGTTTTGAGTAGTTAAAATTTTGTATTAAGGGGCAGTTTTTATAATTTTATATTTTGTGGGTTTGGGGCGTAATTTTTAGTTTGTTTTTTTCTTGTACATAGGGGCAGGTTTTTTATTTGTAGTTATATTTTTTGTTAACCCTAGGGGGGTATTAAAAGTTGTTATAGTCTTGTGCTTTGGAGCGTATTATAGTAGTTATATTTTTTTTTTACATTTGGGGCAGTATTATGTAGTTATATTTTTTGGGACATTAGCAGTATTATAGTAGCTATTTCTTGTTTCATAGGAGCGGGATTATAGTTGTTATATTCTTTTTACAAAAGAGGGCAGTATTAAGGTTTGTTATCTTCTTTTTACATAGGGGCATATTATAGTAGTTATATTCTTTGTACATGGCAGCAGTATCATTTGTTAGTTAAAATTTTTGTACATAGGGAGCCCGTTTATAGTAGTTATAAATTTTTGTTTCATAGGGGGGGGGGTTTTTTAGTAGTTTTATTCTTGTACATAGGGAGGGAGGGATTATAGTAGTTATATTCCCGTTTCATAGAGGACCCTTTTTTGTTTGTTTTTAGAAAAGTAATAGGGGGTAGTATTATAGTAAATTATATGCTTGTAAAATGGAGGCAAATATTATAATTTGGGTATATTTCCTTTTTTAAGGGGGGGAAAAAAAATTTTGTTTTTGTTATAGGGGGTAGAATCTTTTGTGGGGGGGCGGGTGTAATTTTTGGGTGGACGGTTTGTTTTCTATTTAAAGGGGTTTCCGTCTTAGAGTCTCGGGGTGGTTTTCCACGGTTTTTTTAAATGACAGGGTTTAAAAGGGTTTAAGTTTATTCCTGTAAGTGGAAACTGTCACCGGATCACAAAGACCTTTCCCCTTTGTTTTTAACGTGTATGTTTAGTGAGTTAATTGCACAAAGGGAAAGTTTATTATTTTTGTCATTTGCCGTTCTTTTTTTCTTTCTCCTTAAATAAGGTGTAAAAGAAAGTTAAATTTAAAAAAACTAAAATTTTAAAAAAATATTTTTATAATATCGGAACAATAAAGTCAGGCCTTTTTTGTGACAGGACTTTAAAAATTTTTTTTGATTTTTCCAGTAATTGGTTTAAAACCAACTATATGCCAAATAAATTTCCTTTGGGGCTAAGTGTAATGGGTTTCGACAGTTTATTTTTGTGCGTATTAAGGAAAGTGTCAGCCCCGTTTTGGTCCCCCCTCAAAAGGGGGTGTTTTGTATTGTTTCAGCCGCCCCCTGTTTTGGGGGAAGGGAAAACTGTTTCTTTGACTAGCAGCAAATTTTTGGGGGCCTCAAGTTTAACCAATGCAGTGCCATTTTGTGCTGTATCTGCTTGTGCTCAATCATTTTTGGGTTTCCCCACCCACCCGCTGTTGGGTTGCCCAATGTCCCCGGGGACAAAAATACAGGGGTAACATGTTCCCTTCCATATTTAGATCTTTAAAGGACTTTGGCATTTCCCTTGTACTGGAAAGAACTCTGTTCCAATTTACTCTTTTCCCTTTGGTCATTAAACTTGCTCTAGGTGAACAGTAAATGTCAGTATTTTTGCCCTTTTTTGAAAATGGGAAAACAGGGGTTTTTCACTGTGCCCCGCCCTCATGTGACCTGCAGGAATACAAAGATTTTTTTCACTGTTTTCATAGGGCATGTGACCGCAGCTTTAAAAACAGAAATTTCTCCCTTGTGCCCAATTTGGGTTTCAATAACCCTTTCAGCTGAATATGGATTTTTCACTGCTTTCTCCCGGGGGCATGGCCTGGGAGCGATTACCCGGATTTCTCACTGCTGCCAAAGGGTCATGTGACCTTTCAGTTGAATACAGGATTTCTCCGGGTGCCCCCTGGGTCATGTTTAAACCCGCGGGTGAAACAGGATTTTCATGCTGCCAAGGGTCATGTGGGCCTGCCGTGAATGGGGGGATTTCTCACTGCTGCCACCGGGTTATGGGGACCTGCAGCTGAAAACAGGATTTTTCACTGCTGCCCCTGGGGGCATGTGACCTGCAGCTGAATACAGGGTTTTTTTTAATGCTTTCCACTGGGTTTTTTTGAAATGCAAAATGGGAAAACAGGGGGTTTTCAATGCTCCACTGGGTCATGTGACCCGCAGCTGGGTTTCAGGAATCTCCACTGCTGCCATGGGTTTTTGTGGGCTGCCCGCTGAATGAGGAAATTTTTTCATGCTGCCATGGGTTAAGTGACCTGCAGGTGGGAATTTCAGGATGTCTCCCTGGCCACGGGTCATGTGTTCCCGCCAAAAGCAGTTGTGAAAACAACAGGGGGTTTTGGTTGTGGGGACTACTTACCCCTCCCCCCTCCTTTTGTCCTGCTCGTGGACCCGTGTCTTTATAGCGCCTTCCCCAATTTTTCTCCTTCCAAAACTTGCGGCAAAAACTGCGGGAGGAGTTTTCCCTGCAACCCGTCTCCTACCGCAGGAGGGGGCAGTAGGGAAAAGTTTCGTTTTGTTGTTTCCTGCAATTTTCTTTGGCCCCCGGGGTTTGACTCCTGCCCCGTTTTCCTGTCTTTTTACCCCTCCAAAAACTTCCTACCCGGTTCAGGGAAAGGCCCCAGGGGGGGGGAAGCGCCCCTTTGCTCTCTTTTCTCCTGCCCCTTGCCCGGGCTGTCCCCTGGCAAATCAAAGGGAATAGGAGGTTGACCCAGGGAGCGAAGTTGCCTTTGCTTGCTGTCTCTTTCCCCCTTTAAGTCTGGGCTTTTGGGGTCACAGGGGAGCGGGAGACAGGCCCCAAGAGGGCCCGGGCTATCCCACCTTTAAATATTTTTATGTGTGTAATGTTCATTTTTTTAAGGTTTTCCCTTTGGACTAAATTCGGAAATTTGGGGGATTTCGTCGGATCAAATTTTTGATGTACCCCCTTTAAAAAAAATTTTAAAAGGTTAGAGAGGTGATTTGGGCCCGGGGGGTGTTTATTTAAAAAAACATTTTTTTTTTCAAATTGTTTCTGTTTTTTTTCCCTTTAATTTTCCCGTTTTTTGTAATGGAGGTTTTTGACGGGTACTCTTTATTTCTATTGCTCCGGCTTGGGGTCAGCCAGTGTGATTTTTGCCCAAGGGGGGGGGTGTTTCTAAAACCTGTGTCACTATTACCCCAATATCCCCAACGACCCGGGGTACTGGGGGGAAAGAGCCCGGTAACCGTCAAAAAGCGGACCCCCCTTTTGTGATGGGGTTTTCTTTTTTGAAATTGGCTGTGGGTGGGTATTTTTTTGAATATGAAAAGGGGCCAGTATCAATGGGAACCCCTTTTTATTTTTTGTTTGTATCAGGCTGCAGCTGGTGGGTTTTTTTTGGCTGGTTATGGAAAATGTTGGGGGGCCCAAGCCAATTTTTTTTCCCAAAAATTTTATTTTTTTGAGAATTAAACATTGGCTCCAAATCTTAAAAGGAATTTTAAAAAGTTTGTTCCCATTTTTTGGATTCTTAAAAAAACAAACCCATTTAAATATAAATGAAGTAGGGTCATAAAATGGGAATCTTTAAAAGCAACTCTTGCTTCCTTTGCAAGTCATCACGGACAGGCATTTTTCATGTTTGTTTGGGCTGTTGGGGTTTCCAAAGGGAATTTTTGGGGTAGGGTAATGGGAATTTTCGCGAAAAAAAAACCCCCCCTTTTGGGGTACTCTGGGGCCACCCCAAGAGGTGGGAGCCCGGCCCCGCCCGGAAACGGGGGGCTTAAATAGGTCCCGGTTTTCACCAGAGGCCCCCCGCAAGGCCCGGATGGGTTGCTGGGTGGGGGTTTTACAAGGGGCCCCAAAACCCCCCGCGCGCTAGCCCTTTTGGTGGCGCCCCAGGAGCAGAGAGGTACTGGAAAACCCTAAAAAAAGAAACCCCGTTTGTTTAAAGGTCCAGGCCAAAAGTAGGGCAGGCGGCGGAGTTCCAAAGGGCATGTAACGTAGCAGAAAGGTGGGCACATTGGGGGGGACAGGAAAACTGGGTGAAAAGGTGGAAATTGATGAAAAGGAATAAAAATATTAAACAGGGGGAAAATTTTTGAAAAAAGAGGGAAAAATTTAGGAAAAGGAATAAATATTTTAACCCGGGGGAAAAATTTTTGAACAGGAATTTAAAAATTTAAAAGGGTGAGATTTTTTGAACAGGGGGGAAAAATTTATGAACGGAATTTAAAAATATTAACAGGGGGAAAAGTTTGAAAAAAGGGGAGTTTGGGTTTAAGGGGAAAGGCCCCTTAACGATTTTTGATGTTTCCAAATTTGGGCCCGGGGTATTCCCCCGGGGGGAACGAAGTCACCCCAAAGGGAGGAAATGCTCCGGGCATGCAAAATTGTCATCAATTTGTGGCTTTTTTCCGTTGGGCAACTGAAAATTAGAACAATTGTGACAACGAACGAAAAAGCATTTGGGGTGCCTGCGTATTTTGGAGGGCTAAGCCATGCTTCCCTTTCATGGCTTAAACTTTTTCAAATTTTGGGTTTTTCAAGTCTTACAGCCCCTTTTGCAAGACATTCCAAAAATGTCCCGGAAAACTTTGCATGCATTCAAGGCCCTTTTTTAAACCACCAAGACACCCCCCTTAAGTGCAGTGGGCCCGACCCCGCCCCCCCCAAAAATAGGCCCGTATGTGAAAATTTTCCCAAACGGTGGAATTCCAGCCTCCATATGTTTGGAAGGGCTCTATGAAAAGAGAAAGGGGAAATTAATGATTTTTTATGATCCAAGCGGACGGAAATACCCTCTGTGTAATTTTAAAGTCGGAAATGGCGCCCCTTTCGTGACACCCGTGTTTTTCTCAAAGGCCCCTTTTAGCGGAACGTTATTTTTCAGTCGCCAGGGGTACGGATGGAAAAACGTATTCCACTGCTTAAAGTTGTCAAAGGAAAAGCCGGTTAAAGGATCCAATGGACCACCGCAAGCAATGGCGTAAGCCCAAAAGGGAGGGGGTCTAAGTAGATCCCCGGGTTTTTCCCCCAGAGCCCAACCCCAAAAAGGGTTTGGGTTGCTGCGGGGGAGTCTACCAGGGCGCTACCCCCGCCCTGACTTGTTGCCCGGGGTTGGGGAGCCAAAGGTTTTGCGTGGTACAGGAATTATTAGGGAGGCTCGTGTCGGGGGAAAAAGTGTTAAAGGGCAAGGGGAAAACCCGGGAAGGATTTTGGTCAAAGGGGCCCGGGGGCTGAAAGGAAAATCTTTTTTTCTATAAAGGGTTTTAAAAAAATTTTTAAATTTTTTTTTTTATGTCTTGGAGGCGGGGTTTTGTGAAAGGGGCCCTTTTCCATTACAAAAAGCGCTAAAAAAATTTCCACCCGCTTTCATTTAAACGGGGCACCCGGATAAAAGTTCAAGGGAAAACTTTTCCTTTATCACCTGTGTTTTTCTTTTCATGAACAAATGAACTTTTTTTCAACTTGGGTTTTTTAAAACCACTTAAAAAATTTTTGTGGATGTATTTTTTTTCCCCGGTAACAGGGAAAGGGGCCCCCAGAAGGGACTTGTGTTTTTACTTTCTGTTTTGGGTTTGGGCATACGTTCACATTCTTCATACTTTAAGAAGTTCTTAAAGTCAGTTTTTGGGAGCTGTCTTTTGTTCTTCTTTTTTTTTTGTTCCAAATTTCCCGTTTTTTACTGGAAATTTAAACAAAAAATGGGCCCGAAGAAAAAAAAGCACCCAAAAAAATTCCCTGTAAAATTTGGTCTCCTTCAGTTCAAGTTCCTTTCGCTGGGATTTGAACCCAAATGGTGTAATGCAGAAACTGAATTCAAAAACCCCGGGTTTTTAAATTCAAAGGTGTTTGATCGTTCACTGCTGTCCCCTCAACGGGCTTGGTATGAGAGGCTGACGTTCGCCCAAAAAAAACCCCCATGCCACTTTCCAAAATCAATTTCTGCAAGGGAAACAGGGGGTGTCTGCCCCCTCTTCGTTGTCAAGTAGTGCTGACTGTTTCCCCCTCATCCTCGCGTGAGCCCAGGGCCAAAAAATTTGTAGATCTCTGGCTGAGGGAAACCCGGTGGGGGCAGGGGGCGGTTTAGGACAGATGGAGGACCGCTGACCCACTTTTAGGGCCCTGGGCCAAAAATAAGGGTTTTGTCGACATTCCCACCCCACTTGGTGGGGTCGTCAGATGTTCCCTCTGGGAGGGGGTGGTGACCTAGTCAACCCAAACAAGGGAAAAAAATTGGGTTTCTGAAAAAACAACCCCGGCCGCTTGATGACGCGGCAGTTGTTTGGGCCCCACCAAAATGGGCCCCTGCTGCGGGCGTCCCCCCTTTCTTTTGCTCCCACCTGGGGGCCCGGAATGTTTGTGCCTCTGCCCCTTGCCCGGTGAAGGGGCCTGCCCTCCTCTCTGTCTTTACATTTTCTGTTTTTTTCTAAAAAAGTACAGACTCTGTTTTTTGAAGATTTTTGTATAGATAAATTTCACACCCCGTATTTGGGCTCCAAAGGGAAAAGTAACAAAGCTTGGGTAAACCCTTTTGGTTTTAAATTGCCCCTCACCCAAAAGGGCAGGAAAAATTGACTTGTATGTGCCTTTTTTAAAAACTCTTTTGTTTTTTAAATGAATTTTAAAAGCAAAAACAGGCTTAATTACAACCTTCGGTTAGGGAATTATGTACGGGAATTTTTTTTCTGGGGCTTTTGGGAAAAAAAAAACATTTTTTTTAACGGGACTACAACAGCAGAAAAATGCTTTTTTAAACCCCTTGGGAAGTAAATTGCGCAAAAAAAATGTGGACAAATTAAAATTTGGGTGTATTTTAAGGAAAAAAACACCCAAAAAAAAAAAATAATTAACCTTCGGAAATGAATTATGCTACAGGCAAAATTTTCCCTTTTTTTGGTTTTTAAAAAAAAAAAACCCCTTACTAAACAAACAATAGCACAAAGACTTTTTAAGTAGCCTTGGATATAAATTGCGAAAAAAAGACATAAGCCCCCAAAAAATTTAAGTGTATGTGGATTGAAAAAAAACGTTTTTTCTTTAATAATACAACGCAACAACAGGTTTTTAGAAAAAACCCTTGGATATTCAATTTTGCCCCCAGAATTGAGCATTGCTTTAAAATGTATATGCACCCTAATTGGACGCACAGGGGATTTTAAATTTCCCAATCCCCCACAAAATAAAAAAGGAAAGAGAAGAAAGTCTCTGAGCAAGCTGTGACCCCCCCCAAAAATGGGCTGTAAAAAAATGTCTTTTTTTTGGGTGTGAGATTCTAAAAAGGGAGCTGCAGAAAGCTAAAACCCCGGGCCAGTGAGGGGCAGGGGGAAGGAGGGGGAAGGGAGCCCCCCCGGGGGATTTATAGAGTAAACTCCCCAGTTTTCCCGGCGGTTTTTAATTGGCTTTATGTTGCACTTGCCCTTTGGGGGGTTGTTCCTTTCTTCCTCCCAGATTTGTTTGCCCCATGTAACGCCATGTGCTCGCAGCCATTTTAACAATCAAAAGCACACTTCGTTCACGCGAAGTACCCCAAACTTCGACTTCGTTCAGAATCAAAGTTTTCCTGAAATTCTAAACGAATTCCACGTTAGAATCAATTCACCCATCTCTAGTCTCCAGACTCCAACCCAACTCTTCTCAAATCCCAAGCAGAGCCTCGTTTCATCCGTAAAAACAATATGGTTCCAGTCTGTAGCAGTCTAGGTTTCTCGTTCACGACAGCACGGCAAATGGCCTTCATTTGCCACTATCTCTCTGCTAACTCTCTTCTTGACCCGCTGCAATCAGGTTTCCGCACCCTACACTCCACGGAAACTGCCTTAGTTAAAGTCTCAAATGACCTCCTAACAGCAAAATCTCAGGGTAACTGCTCATTGTTGCTTCTCTTGGATATCTCTGCAGCATTTGACACTGTGGATCACCAACTTCTCTCAGCATGCTCAGCACCATTGGCCTCCAGGACACCGCTCTCGCTTGGTTCTCTTCCTACCTCTCTGACCGCTCCTTCAGTGTCTCGTTTTCTGGTTCGACCTCCTCTCCTCTTCCTCTTGCTGTTGGGGTTCCTCAGGGATCAGTTCTAGGTCCTCTCCTCTTTTCATTGTACACAGCCCCCATTGGACAAACCATCAGTAGATTTGGCTTCCAGTTACCATCTCTATGCGGATGACACCCAATTATACACCTCCTCCCGTGACATCACTCCAGCCTTGCTACAAAACCAGTGACTGTCTGTCCGCTGTCTCTGACATCATGTCCTCTCTCCATCTGAAACTAAACCTCACTAAGACTGAACTTCTTGTCTTTCTGCCATCTACTACCCAACCCCCCATGCTATTTCTGTTTCTGTATGTGGTACCACCATTTCTCCTAGGCAGCAGGCCCGCTATCTAGGGGTTTTATTGGATTCTGATCTGACCTTCTTCCCATATATCCAATCCCTGGCCCGCTCCTGTCACCTGCACCTCAAGAACATCTCCAAAATCCGTCCATTTCTCACTGTGGAAACGACTCAAACTCTCATTACTGCTCTTATTCTTTCTCGTCTTGACTACTGCAACTCCTTGCTTATCGGTCTCCCTCTCTGCAAACTCTCCCTCTCCAATCTGTCCAGAATGCAGCAGCCAGGCTTGTCTTTCTCTCCAGCCGCTATACTGATGCCTCTACCCTGTGTCAGTCACTGCACTGGTTGCCCATCCAGTACAGGATACAGTATAAAACTCAGTACTCTCACCCATAAAGCTCTCCACAGCGCTGCTCTCCCTACATCTCCTCCCTAGTCTCTGTCTACCGCCCTACCCGTGCTCTCGCTCTGCTGATGATATCAGACTACATTCCTCAATCATCCGAACCTCCATGCCCGCTTACAAAAATTTCACACGTGCGGCACCAATTCTCTGGAATATGCTACGCGGGCGATTTAGGCACATTCACAACCCTCACAGTTTTAAGAGGGCCCTGAAAATACATCTTCTCGGTCTGGCCCACCAAGATCCCTAATGCTATCACACACATCTGTCACTCCCTGCACTTGGGCACTCACAGGCACTTATCTGTATATAGATGTACAGTCTGGGTGGCAGGTTCACCCATTTTTCATGTAAACCACCCATATTTATGAAAACATGGCCCGGACCATTGTAAACTTGGCCCCTTTCTTAACCGTATGTTTCACCATGCACGCTAATAGATTGTAAGCTCTCACGAGCGGGGCCCCTCACCCCTTGTGTCTCATTTGTAAGTACTTTTAATGTGTAAGGGACGGGTATGTTTACCCTTGAATTTGTAAAGTGCTGCGGAATATGTTGGCGCTATAGAAATAAAGATTATTATTATTATTATGTTGGTGTCGGCTGTCAATGGCAAGACATATAATTGATGCCGTGATACCAAATTTCTTTCTTCTAAATGACTTAGACACAGACAGGGGTATACAATGAAGGTCTGGATGGTGGACATGGAAACTGGGGAGTTCTCGTGCTTGTAGGTGGATCAAACAATCCTTTGTACTGGTGGTCTGTCTGGGGTGCCCGGAGCCTATTTGCTGTATGTTCATGCCCTTGAGTAGCCATTGCCACCTCCTAACATCTAGATGGTGAGTCATTCAGTAAAGTGACTAGACTTCTGATGAACCTCCATAACCTGGTTCCAGCCATAAAAACAATATGGTTCCAGCCTGTAGCAGTCCAAGTTTCTTGTTCACGATAGCACTACAAATGAAAGCATTGGTGGCCTTGTGTACCCATTGCCACCACTTAACATCTAGATGGTGAGTCATTCAGCAAATTGACTAGCCTGTTTCTTTCAGTCTTGTGATGTGCCCCCAGAACCTGGTTTTATCCCTAAAAACAATATGGTTCCAGCCTGTAGCAGTCCAGGTTTCTCGTTCAAGATAGCACTGCAAATGAAGGCGTTGGTGGCCTTGTGTACCCATTGCCACCTCCTAACATCTAGATGGTGAGTCAGTCAGCAAATTGACTAGCCTGTTTCTGTCAGTCTTGTGATGCACCCCCAGAACCTGGTTCCAGCCATAAAAACAATGGGCGACATGTATGAATGGGCTTTACGCCTGTTTTCAGGCGTATTCTGCGCCTCCCGGCCCGAATCCCCTGTCGGACGCAGGGATGCGGTGTTAGGCGCAGCGTTCGCCACTTTCAGCTGGGCCTCGCATGAAGGGGCGGGCAATGGGCGCAGTGTAGGCGTGGTGTAGGCGTTCCGGGGCGGGAAGCGCCGCGCTCGAAAACTCCGAGGCATGTATGTTCGCGAGTCGACAAAGCGAGGCGCAATGCAGCGCTCGGAGGCTCCGACAGTCAGACCTCCGGCGGAGGCGAAGTGCAGCGAGAACGGAACATGCGAGGAAGCATAGAAGATAGCTACACAAATCTTGGCGCTCCGCTCGTGCAGCATGGAGTATGATTCCAAAAAAAAATCGCCTTTATACAGGCGGAAACATTCTCAGAACAGAGCTCAACCTCAAAAATAAAAAATAATTAAAAAAAAATCACTGTCCACAAAACTAGAACGGCGCAATATCCAGAATTAGGATATTGGAAATTTCCGGGAAATACAGTTTAAATTTAAATTCTCAAAGCTATTCTCATTGGTCGGCAGAAACGGCCAATCAGAATAGGAGCGACATGTTGAACCCATTATGCCTATGGAGTAGTATTGACCAATCAGAATGAAAGGCGGGACAGTTCAAAATACAATAAAAATGCAGAAAAGAGCTGATTGGTTGAGCTAGCGAGGGCTTGGCTATCACAGCCAATCAGAATATGAGCGACAGAGACCCATTATATCCTATGGAGTAGTATTGACCAATCAGAATCAAAGGCGGGACAGTTAAAAATACAGTAAAAATGCAGAAAAGAGCTGATTGGTTAAGCTAGCGGGGGCTTGGCTAGCTCAGCAAATCAGAATAGGAGCGACAGAGACGCATTATATCCTATGGAGAACTATTGACCATTCAGAATAGGCGTGACAAAGACCCATTATA
Source organism: Phyllomedusa bahiana (assembly GCA_025379985.1). Classification (NCBI taxonomy): domain Eukaryota; kingdom Metazoa; phylum Chordata; class Amphibia; order Anura; family Hylidae; genus Phyllomedusa; species Phyllomedusa bahiana. The sequence goes on along the minus strand of JAODAL010019551.1, from coordinate 4,334 downwards.
TCCTATGGAGAACTATTGACCAATCAGAATCAAAGGCGGGACAGTTCAAAATACAGTAGAAATGCAGAAAAGAGCTGATTGGCTGAGCTAGCGGGGGCTTGGCTATCCCGGCCAATCAGAGCGCGAGCTACTTCTCCCATTGTAGTCTATGGAGAGATGGGCGCAATGCAATCTCGGCTCTCAGCGCCGTGCGGCATGGAGTATGAATAAAGAAATCATTTTTATTAAGTGTAAAATATTCTCTGAAAAAGAGCTGAAACCTTCTATAAACATACATTAATAAAATCCCGAACAACGCGTTTGTCGCCGAGATCGCCGCAACATAGGGAATTGCAATAGAGAGAATTGCCGGGAAATACAGTAATTCAAATTGTGTAAGCACTTCTCATTGGTCGGCAGAATCAAGCCAATCAGAAAAGGAGCGACAAAGACCCATTATATCTTATGGAGAAGTTTGGACCAATCAGAATAGGAGCGACAGTGGCCCATTCTAACCTATGAAGGAGTATTGACCAATCAGAATAGGAGCGACAAAGACCCATTATATTCTATGGAGAAGTTTGGATCAATCAGATTCAAAGGCGGGACAGTTCAAAATGCAGTAAAAAGACAGAAAAGAGCTGATTGGTTGAGCTAGCGGGGGCTTGGCTATCACAGCCAATCAGAGCGCGAGCTACTTCTCCCATTGTAGTCTATGGAGAGATCGGCGCAATGCAATCTCGGGGCTCAGCGCCGTGCGGCATGAAGTATTAATAAAAAAATCATTTTTATTAAATGTAAAACATTATCAGATAAAGAGCTGAAACCTTCTCTAAAAATAAATCAGTTAAAACCCGAACAACGCGTTTGTCGCCGAGACCGGCGCTACATAGGGAATTGCAATAGAGAGAATTGCCGGGAAATACAGTAATTCAAATTGTTTAAGCTATTCTCATTGGTCGGCATAAACCAGCCAATCAGAATAGGAGCGACAGTGGCCCATTCTAACCTATGGAGAAATAATGACCAATCATATTCAAAGGCGGGACAGTTCAAAATGCAGTAAAAAGGCAGAAAAGAGCTAATTGGTTAAGCTAGCGGGGGCTCGTGAAGCTTAGCCAATCAGAGCGCGAGCTACTTTCTCATAGAGTTCTATGGGGAAAAGAAATTCCAAGCGAGCTCTGTGATTGGCTAAGTTAAAAGAGGCGCGGTTATTTGGACCAATGGGAGAGCGAGCGACGCTCCTATGGGTTTTCTAATGCAATCTGAAATAAAACTGTACATGGCCGAAATCAAATTATAAGAATGAAGAAGTTGTCACAATGTGTATATAAAATGAATAATAATATTGGAGTAAAGTTAAAAAATATTAATTCAATAAAATCATGTTTATTTACTTATTTTCTTTAGACAAGGATCAATAGTATGGGTGCAACGAAAATAAAGAAATAACCAAGATTTTATTGATTTAATATTTTTTTTCGTTACCCCCATATTATTATTCATTTTATATACACATAGGGACAACTTCGGGAGTTTTATCATTTGATTTCGGGCATGTACAGTTTTATTCCGGATTGCATTAGAAAACCCATAGGAGCGTCGCTCGCTCTCCCATTGGTCCAAATAACCGCGCCTCTTTTAACCTAGCCAATCACAAACAGAGCTTGCTCTGCATTTCTTTTCCCCATAGAACTCTATGAGAAAGTAGCTGCGCTTGATTGGCTAAGCTGGACGAGCCCCGCCGCTTCAACCAATCAGCTCGTTTCTGCCTTTTTACTGTATTTTGAACTGTCCCGCCTTTGATTCTGATTGGTCCAAACTTCTCCATAGGATATAATGGGTCTTTGTCGCTCCTATTCTGATTGGTCAATACTCCTTAATAGGTTAGAAGGGGCCCACTGTCGCCCCTTTATTCTGATTGGTCAATTAACCCCTCCAATTGGATATTAATGGGCCATGTCTCCTATTCTTGTTGGCTGGATTCTGCCGACAATGAGAAGCGCTTACAACAATTTGAATTACGTATTTCCCGGAATTTCTATATTGCAATTCCCTATGTTGCGCCGGTCTCGGGCGACAAACGCGTTGTTAGTGATTTTATTAATGTATGTTTATAAAAGGTTTCAGCTCTTTATCTGATAACCTTAATAAAAAAGATTTTTTTATTCATACTCCATGCCGCACGGCGCTGAGCACCGAGATTGCATTGCGCCGATCTCCCAAAAGACTACAATGGGAGAAGTAGCTCGCGCTTAAGCCCCACTGCGCCTCACACACGGGCCCGAGGCGAAGGGACTTTTCCCCGATGTATGACGCACCTCCTCGGACGGCGAATCTTTGGCGCAGCGCCGCACTGCGCCAAAGTCCCGCACTGTGCCTCACACACTGGCAAGGAGCAGCGGACTTTACATAGTAGGTATGAGCGTGGCCCTGCCCCGACATAAATCAGTCGCAGATTTCGCCGGAAAACCGGTGGAAAAGCGCGCCCCGACCCGGCGAGAATCATACATATCGCCCAATATGGTTCCAGCCTGTAGCAGTCCAGGTTTCTCGTTCACGACAGCACTGCAAATGAAGGCGTTGGTGTCCGGCTGTCAATGGCAGGACACGTAATTGGTGCCATGATACCAAATTTTTTTCACCTAAATGGCTTAGACACAGACTGGGGTGTACAATGAAAGTCTGGATGGTGGACATGAAAACTGGAGAGTTACTGGTGCTTGTTGATGGATCAAACAATCCTTTGTACTGGTGGTCTGTCTGGGGCGTCCGGAGCCTATTTGCTGTGTGTTCATGCCCTTAAATAACCATTGCCACTAGTGTTGAGCGATTATTATCGACAAAGTTGAAATCGGCACGGTATTTACGTTGATCGGATTTTTTAGATCACGCGATAATTTAGGTTAAAATCTGTGCATAATCTATTAATATCGCGCCATTTTCGGCGCTTCCTGTCATCTTGGCGGCCAGCAAATCAGCTTACAGAATAGAGCAGGGTGAGATGTTGTGCGAGTCATGATGGGATGTGTATGGTTGCGATTGGCTGGAAAAAATCACATGATTCGTTTTACATAGAACAGCCCTTCTGTTCATGATCAGTGTCTGTCAGCGTCTCAGAGCAGTAGGACGTGCGCTCGCCTCTGTCCAAACAGCTTGGAACTTTCCGTAATCAGATAGCGGGGATTTTGTAATGACTTATCATGGACCCCGGGCCTCATCTTACCAGCCCTGTTTTCCATCATTAAGGGACGTGAGTTATATTATTGCATACATCTTGTTGTTTTTTCTTTAGATGTTCCGGTATTGTTTTTATCAACTGCAATTTTTCCCTGATGAACCCAGTACTAGGGGGGAAACGCGTTGGAATATTGGAATATTTATGGTTATTGATTCACTTTCTATGGCGCATCATCCAATTCATGTATTATTGAACATCAAACGTATACGTTGTTGTATTGTTATTTTATCACAGCACTTTTTTTGTTTGGGGGCACTCCCTTTGTGGTATTTTGTGTTTTTCTTTTTTTCATTTAGATGTAGCTAGGGACGGGTTGTTTAGGTTCCAGTGTGGGGCGCCCTATTGGGGCGATTTCCCATTTTGAGGCAGACAGGTCTTGATAGGGTATTTTGAGGGTGTCTTTTCGTTTCTTTCTCAATTCTTATTTATTTTATCAAAAGTATGTTTTTGTATCCCTTTATATAGGTGTTATACCTGTAGTTGTTTGGTTAAATTGTATTGGTTAACCCAGAACTTCATTTCATTATATCAAGGGTTCTCTACACCTATACATCGTGCTTAAGTAGAGTACATGGTAGTGTTCGTGTAAGTTGGAGGAGCTGTCACCCTTTGCCCCTATGTAGGGGAATTCCAAAGGGCCAGTTTCTTAGGCTCAGACGAAACTGTTCAAGCCTTGTGAAAATTTCCCTATGAAAGAAAGGGACCTGGAGGTAAGATTTAGGGACAGAGGATAACCCCAATAAGGTTATTAAACGGGCATATAAATTTGCCCTGTCCAGGACCGTTCCCATTTATTTGGGTCCAAGAGTGAGAGACCAGAGAAACCCCAAATTAGGCTAATTGCCCCCTGTGATAGAGCAAATTCATCCATTAGAGATGTCATCAAGAGACATTGGGACCTTCTGAGAATGGATACTGACTTAATTGATGTCTTACCCGAGCATCCCCAGGTGACCTATAGACGTGGAAGAAGTCTGGGTGACAGGCTGGTACACAGCCATTTAGGCCAAAAACAACCAGTGATTCATGGTTTTGGGTATGCGCCCAAGGGGTGCTTTAAATGCGGGACATTGCAAAGCATGTAATTGGAAATTTAAAAAACCGACTTTTTCTA
>JAODAL010019550.1:0-71726 GCA_025379985.1 Phyllomedusa bahiana | reverse complement strand
CTTCCAACAAGAGAGAGATAAATGGGTGAGTCCCCTTCTTGCAGACATGTGGAAATGGTCATCACCCATAATGCAAAAAACCCCTTTAAACGGGAAAAAATATCATTTGTAAAACCTTAAAAAAAGGCCAAAAGGGTGGCACCAAAGGCTTAAATTATTTAACTAATGCATGTAAACCATCTTGAATTACAAGTAAACTTTAATATGTGTTATGAGAGCCAGTGATGGTGGCAGAAAAAGGAATAGGTAGGACACTGTTAATGGACACTTTGAAAAATGATTTTTTTTTGCAAGATCTTTAACATAGCTAGCAACCCCTGTTTTTGAACCCCCCATTTAATAAATTTAAAAAAAGAAACAAAAGAGTGGGGGTTTCCCTTCCTTTTTTAAAAAATGGTTTTTAGAATTAAACTACTAAAAAGCTTGCATGTACAAAATAGCTGGTACAATTATTTTGAATTGTAAAAGGGAGGTACAGGAAGATTGACCAGTGTAGGTTATCAGGGACATGAATAGGAGATGGACAGAGAACAAAGAACAGGCCATTTCTCCAGCACTTGATAAAACAGAAAAAAAATGCCAAAAAAAAGGGCAATGGGGGGAACAGGAACGTAACCCCCAGCATTTCCAAGTAAAGCTCTTTGGGCCCGCACTCATACGGGGGAGGGGGGGGGGGGGGAAGCGCTACCCGGGTCTTGACTGTGTATGGGGGAAGGTGGAGGTTTTTACCTCACATTTCCCGCTTCCGCATCGTTTTCAGCAGATTTTTTCGTTGTGCGTCAAAAGGGGCATTTTTATGTGTTAATAGTGCGGACCCACCCTGGGCTCTCCCGGCACTCACTGTAACCCCGGCCCTGGCATTTTGAACCTGCGTTTTAAATAGATGACAGACGTAGCTGGGCTCTCCCCCCTACTGAAAGTCTGGCCTGGCAGCGGGACCCCGTGTTAACAGAGGGGGTGACGGCAGCACTGGCTTCACCGTTAGGGGCTCAGGAGGCTTAAATTTCTCAAAAAATCGATTTAAAAAAGGTGATTTCTTGGGTTAATAGTGTAAAAAAGGGGTCCGGGCTGGACACAAATTCCCCAATTTTGAGGTTTAAAAAATTTCTGGGGTGGGGTCACTATGGGGGGTCGCATCATTTGATTCAGGGGAGTCGCCCCTAATCACAAAAAGGGGATTTTGGAGGAAAAATTAAACCATTAAATTGTTGGCTGAATCACTCTAGAAGCCAGGAGGGCAAATGTCTTTCAGAAGTTTTTTTGGGGATGATTGGACATTTTTATTACTTATGGGGTGTGGGGGGCCCAATTAACACTCTACATTTAAAAAAATACCTTTAAAAATGCAGGGGGGGTATGTTGTATGTTTTCCACTTGAAAAAAAAGAAAATGAAAATATGAAAAAAACTATAAATAAAACTTCCCCAAAAAAATTTGTAAACAAATGTCAGTTACCAAAAAAACTAAATGACAGTAATGTATAATAGCATGTGCCCTTTGTGATCTGTGGGGTAAACAAGTTTTTGGGGTCTGCGTGGTCAGGACAGGTTATCAATGTCCAGTGAAACTAAAAAAGGTGGTTTAAAGACTCCTTTTTTCGGCCTTTTTAATCTGTGGGTAGACAGGTTTTAAAGGTCATATTGGTACAGAACAGGGATGTAAATTCCCTGAAACAAAAAGGGGGTTCAAAGACTCTTTTTTTTTTGCATTTTTTTTTTAATCTTTGGAGGAAGGGGGGGGGGGGAATTTGGATAGCGGTCAAGGACGATTAGTCAATGTCCCGTGAAACTAAAAAGGTGGTTCAAAAGAACCTTTTTCCGGGACTTTTTTTAAACTGTGGGTCAACAGGTTTAATGTTTATACTGCGGTCAAGGAAGATAAGTCAATGTCCAGTGAAATAAAATGGTGGTTCAAAGATCCTTTTTCTTGCACTTTTTAATCTTGGGTCAGACAGATTAAGGTATATGCGGTAAGGACAGTCTAGCAAAGTCCGTGAAAAATTTAAAAATTGGTTAAGATTTTTTTGTGGGGGCTTTTAATCTGTGGGGTCCCAAAAAGGTTTAATGGTATACTGCGGGAAGGAAGATATAGTCAATGTCCAGTTCAAATAAAATGGTGGTTCAAAAACCCTTTTCCCGGGAAATTTTTTTTCTGTGGTCAGACAGGTTTAAGGTTACGCGGTTTCAGGAAAATTTTAGTCAATGCCCAGTTAAAATTAAAAAATGGGTTCAAATCATACTGCCCTTTTGGGACTTTTTTTTTTGTGGGAGAAACAGGGTTTTAAGGTCAGGCTGTGGGGCAAGACAGGGATATGAATGGTGTGTGCCTTTTTTTCTGTGGGTTTTATAACCTAAGTGTGGTGCCCAAAATGTGCAGGTACATTTGACTGTTGTGGATGTTTATTCCACTTCTCCAGCACTGTTGGGTTTTTAAAATGAAGGTGTTGTTTCCCCTTCCCCTAGCTTTAATGGGTTGGCGATAATCTATTATGACTTTTGGGGAAAACGTTTGATAATTGCCCTATCGAAAGACCCGATGAATAGTCAGAATCGCTCACAATATTTTCTTAAAAAAAAGCTTAATGGCAAAATTCCCCAAAAGGGTGTTTGATCTCTGAATGCCCAATACTTTAAAGGGGGTCAATTTTAATTGGGGTTTAAACAATTCTCCTATATGCTGTTAAAATTTTTACATCTGAGTGAAGAAACCCCTTTAAAAAATTGAAAAAGCAGGACTGGGACAAGGTATTCTGATGCTGTAGGCAAATAATGCATATAGCATCCTCTAATGGAAAAGTCACCCCGCTTCATACCTCCTTGCATCCCCTTTTCTGCCTGGGAAGATCAACAGTACCTCTCCATTGTGAGTGGTTAAGGTCGTTTCACTTAGATCAGATGGCCACCAATGATGCTAGAGATGTCAAGGAGAGCTCTATGCATCAGCCAGGTCAGGTACCCTTGCCGGTCGTTTAGCAGGCAGACCATGCTGTTGTAAATGGTTACAAATGGACTGATGTGACATTTGGTTTCCTCTCACCTCCCTTAAACATGTTTGGAGTTGTTTGGCATTCATCGTCCAGTTCCGCAGGGCATTGTTTACAAGGAAGGGGTCCTCTGTGAGTGATATAGCCAGAGGACTTCTACTTATTTGTCTTTCTGTGACTCTCCCAGTCTCTTTGTATCTATGTTACAACAAGTTGATGATACTCTGTGGCCATTTACATCTGAGAGCTTCCTGCTTGAAGCCTTGCAATGGCGAGGTACTGTTGAACAATTGTAAGGTGTTGTCTTGGTCTCATGATGTCAGTGTGAACAGCATGATGAGATCGACTGTTTAAATCTCAATTCAAATTGATCCCCTAAATTTATTGGACAACTCAGGAATCAAACACCTGTTGTACAAATTTTGCCATTAAGTTCTTTGTTAGAGATCAGCAAGTTGTGCAAAAAGTACTGAAACAGGGCAGTTGGACATGTGCATCTAAAGTTAAGAGATGGTATCATTTAGTTAAATTTAAAAAAAAATTTTTAAGAAATGTCATGTTCATCCTCAAATTTCAATTAAAAGCCAACTATCCCTAACTTTTTGTAAGTAATGTATATACAAACGCACCTAATGATTTGTGGCCTCATAGGATTTAGATATAGGAAAGACAGAGATCATGTAACAGTGCACCACTGCTCACTTTAGACCTGGCTGCAAGTGTTTACTAACTGTGCTGGGTAAGCATAGTACCAAGAGCGGAGCAGGAGAGAGTGGTAGGCAGGGAGCAATTGTCAAAGCTTGGCAGAGGGTGGTGGGAAGGCTGGAAACACTAACATTCTGCAGTGCTTGGTCCAGTTCTCTGAATCTGGCATGCTGCAACTCAAAGCCAAGGCTCAGCTGGTACTGAAGCCCCATAAAAGCCCCATCAGTGCATATACAACATCTACTTCCAAGTTTTGCCTTGTTCACGCACCTCACCACTTTTTAACATAAGCCACACCATCAACACAAGGCAGAAAATAAAAGTGGCCTAGCGAAAACCTTAATTGCAGGATCAGGGATGGACATGCACTTACTTTTACAAACAGGGACAAGTGTACGCTTTCACTATACAAGTGCCAATATAACCAACAATGCTGCCATACCGCCATAGTCTTTAACTGAATGTGTGTCCAGAGGTCTTGCACACAGATGAAAACATGCTGTAGGTCCAGTCCTGTACACAGACAACTGTCCGGGACCTGCCGCTGAAGATGTGCTGCCCGGGACAGACTGCCCACTCCTTTCCAACGCACTATGTACATGTCAGGCTGTATATGTTAAATGGATACCAAATATTGCCATCAGTCTTCCATTGGATTCCATTGTAAATAAAAAAAGTATATACTTAATGTATTTGTTTTTTACTGTATACCCTTGTAGAAAATAATGTACTATTCCAGTCATTTTTTGTGGTAAACAGATGTATGCCAACCAAAAAGATACAAGTCTGGCCTCTGTTGGGCCATCTAAGCCTATGGTTACATTTTCCTTATACATTGGGAGCTTTCCCATTGTGCACACTAAATGGACATCATAAACATGGTGGGTACCTAGTCCAAATTGCCCTAAACATTGCAGTGATTCCTTCTCCCTCTACTCCTAGTGTAGCTAAGTGGAGTCTAGGGAAAGAGTTTCTCTAGCATTGGTGTCTGTAGTTTGGTTTTCAAAAAAGAACAAGAGTGCCGGTGTCTCATTTTTTATTACTCCTTCTCTGCCTTTATCTATTTAATGATTTATTGGTATTTTGTTAGATGTGATGTATATATATAGCCTTTTCTAGGAGGTCGAGTTATGCTCCCTTCTTCTTTATCCTATTTAATGACTCCATTCCTGTACTGCTGCCTATTTCAGTTTAGCAAATTTTCTGAATGTTCTTGAGTTTTGCTGAATTACCTACTTCTTTAATTGATATATAATTTAGGCTAGGTACACACATTTGAGGTGCATATTTAGGGCGCCATGTATGAATGGGGCTGCGGCAGATATCTGGCATCTTTTCAGCCCGATATTAGGTGCAGCCCCGTTCACTACATTTTTAAATGTGCCACCCAACATTATCAGCCGCATTACATAGCACCCGTGGCACTTTGTAATGTGCCCGATCTTGGGGGGTGTGAGGGAGGTGGGTGCACTAGAACCATAGCGAAGCAATAGATTTATAGCTTTTCTAGTGTCAAAGGACACTTACTTCTGCCAAAATCTGGAGAACTTCAGCCTGACAAGCAGGTGGTTGACCAGCCCCTACTAACATGCAGAGGGTTTTCAGAACTAGTGCTATTCCAGATCAGTCTACTAAAAACACTTCTGCTGAGATTAAGCACATGTCTCTAGCCTTGTGTTCTACTAAGAAGATGGAGTCAATCCTTCCTTAAAACATTTATACATTTTCTTCTAAATGGGATTGAGAAAGCCTTAAAAGAGTTTTCCCACCATGATGTTTCACAGAGCCACAGATAGCTTCATGCTCTCGCTTCCTGGTCAGGCTGTGGGTGGGTTTATCGCAGTAACTGGTATATCAGCTCTACTATTATTAGCTGAGCCTGTCGCTCAGTTTGCTAACAGAAGAATACAAACTGCAGGGCAGAAGACTACAGAGCTCTAAAAGGTTAAGGTTTGTCATTAACCTAAATAAACAAGCTCCCATGCTGGCTATTACACACAGCATGGTTCAATTTACCATAGTAGACAGGGCTGATTGGAGCAATGAGATCAGAACGAGGTGGTCAGCCTAGAAAATCTTTTGTATACAAAAAGGAGAGAAGATAAGCACTTAAAGCAAAATCAGAACAGCAATGTATTTGGTAACAGTCTTTATTTAACTTTGCCCACATGTTTAAAGCTAATCATTGTGATGAGAAAACTCAAAGTTTATCTACACTGAGAATACAAATGAAAGCATATTGGCTTTTCTAGATACGGCTATTTCTCAGGACTCTTTTAAAGAGTGGTTCCTAAAAGGTTCCACTAGATTGTCTTGTAGCTCTTGATGTCATTAGACTTATCCTTGGTCCGAAAGGGGTAACGTCTTTCCCTCTTAAATACCTGTATAGAAACTGACCATAAGTATCTGTGTATAAAGATCTCTTTTTTGATGGCTATCACTTAAGAGAATACGTAAGCTTTACCTTTTTTAACTTCCAGACAGAGTTCTCTTTTGGAACTTTCCACCCTGTTAACGTAAAGTATCTTAATTTCACAATATGAACAAAGTCATCCTCTTTACTATGAATAACAGGAGACACAAGACTCCTAAACTTACCTTTTGGAGATGGATTAAAGAGGCCATCAGAATCTCTTCTGAATCCTAAGAGTTCCTTATGGCCCATTCTATCACAGCAGCTTTTGCTTCATGGGCCCAAAATAATTTTTTTAGTAATCAGATTTGTAATGTGAAGTGATGATTACGCTATTTCTCCTTAATAGTAATAGGAGCACCGGCTTGTCACCAAAAGAGTATATTCACTCGGTACGTACAGTATGCACCGCAATATGCTAGGTGCTTTAAAAGTATGCCCTGGCCAGTGAGCGTACTTCTAAAGCGCATGGATGGCCCCATTAGCTTATATTATCCCCGGCACGGAAACGCCGGGAAGAAGTTACTTGTCACTTTTTTCACCTGCTGCTCAATACGTGTCGGGGAAGACAGAAGTAATTCATAGCTCTCCATGAGCCATATTTTGGGGTGTATTGCAGTGCAATTATAAGACAAAATATGGTCTAAAAGACACAGTGAGAACATACCCTAATTAGTTTTGCTTCTCTAAAATAATACACGAAAGGGAGGTCATAATTTATACATATTGCAAGGACGGTTAGGGGAGGGGGTCCAGTTCTTTTTTTTTTTTCTTTTTATTAAAATTTAGTACTGTATGTCCAAACTAGTGGGCAGGGGGCAGAATACCCAATTTATGGGTGTAAAATGTTAATTTGGGTTTAAGGAAAAAAAAAACAGCTAAACATTAAAAAATAATCACTTTATTCAGTTCAGTTTTTTTCTGTACAGTAATCAGATTTTTACTGATTGTATTTTGTATTTCTTCAGTGTTTTTTTTGCTACATGTGCATTTTACTTCTTGTGGAAAAACCTTTTTTAGAACGTGTCATTTTTAAAATACCCCCAGGGGGAAAAATTTTGGGTTTTTTAAAAATGATTTTGTGCTTACTTGATTATTTTTTCCTCCACGTTAACATTAGCAAAGGGTGAGTTTATTTAGAGAATCTTTTCAGAACCATAAAAATATATTTTTCCCAGGACCCTGCAACATAAAATTGGGGCACTGGGGTCCCCACTTTTCCCGAACCCCAAAATGGGGTTTGTTTGCTTTCATTTTTTTTTAAACAGCCAAAAAGTTTGGATTATTGAAACTAAATTTTTGAAAAATTTTACTGTACAAGGCGCCCCAGTTAAATTTTACAGTTTTACGGGGGATAATACTTTTTTAATTATTAACATTGTTTTAGAGATAATTAGTGCAGCGGCTGATTTCCTGCGTTTTTTTTTTCTTTTTTTTTTTTTTTAATACTAATGTAGTCTATTAATTCAGCCCTAATAATTAAGAGGTTGTATATTGCTAAAACCTGACTAGGGACCTCGTGTTTGACATCTACTTTTTAAAAGGTTTTCAATTGCACAGTTTCGCTATACTGGTCTATAATTATGTATGTATGCATAAACACGTATGTATGTATATACTGTATATACTGTCTATAAAAAAAATATACCTATCTTTTCATACAATATAAAATTTATATATACACTATATATGTTTACTTTTAAAATATATATAAAATTTTATATAAAAAAAAATATATATATATATTAAAAAATATATATATTTTAAAATATATATATGTGAAATATAAATTTATAAATAAATATATAAATTTTATATTATAATATATATATAAATATATATATATATATTTTATATATATTTTATATATTTATATAATCCCCGGTGTTTACCCCGATAGAAAAGACAGAGGGGTCTTACATTATTTTTCCCCCCAAAAAGTCCCAGTATGTTTAAATTTCGGGGTATGTTTTTAATTGGGCGGGTTTGGGGCCAGCTGTAGACAGGTATAGGGTGGCTGGGGGAAGGTTTAGGGCCGCTGTAGACGGGTATGGGGCCCAGTTTGTAAAACGGGTATAGGGCCAGCTGTAGGCAGGTATAGGGCCACCCTGTAGGCAGGCTTTGGGCCAGCTTTTGGGCGGTATAGGGCCACCCTGAAGGAAAGATATGGGCAGTTTGTAGACTTTTTAATAGGGCCGCTTAGGCGGGTTTATGGGGCCCACTTTTAGGCAGGAATGGGGCCGCTGTAGGCAGGTACAGCCCATATAAAAAAAAATTTTGGGGAAACCCCTATTAATCTTAATCATTTTTTTAGTTCTAAAAAAATTTGGGTGTTTGAAACGCCATTTCTTTTGATATATCTAATAACTGAGGGGACACATATTTTTTCCCAGATTGAAATGGGGTTTTATTTTAACAAACAAAAAAATGTGAATATGCTTTAAACCAAATTTTGACGGGGTGTAAAAATTTTGGGTACCCTTATCATTTATTGATTTAAATTCTCCTAACTATTTTTTAAACTGATTTTTTCTAAACACAACATTGGTTTTTTTCCCTCACTGAGCTTTGAACTTCATACCCGGGGGTTTATCCAATGATGAGAAAAGGTTTTTAAGGTGGCCAATTCCCAATTGTTTCCCTATTTTGATCCCCTGTGAAGAGTGGGCATCTTTGGGCTCCCAAAACAACTCTCAAATGATCGAAAACAAAGTTGTTCAAGCAAGTTGTTGGGGGAAAAGGATAAAAAAAATTTGTCTCAGAGATTTAACCTGCCCTTTTTTCCCGGGTAAAGGAACATATTTAAAGGAAAGGGAAAAAGGACCCCCCGGGACATTTTCTTTTTAAAGCCCAAAAGTGGGGGCCCAAAAAAAAAAATATCAAAAAGGGGCAGAAAGAAGAATGGTGAAAACCAGTCAAGGACAACCCAAAGGGCCACCCCCCAAAAGGGGCTGCAGCATTATCTTGCTGCAAAAGGGGTGTCACTGTCCCTCGGGTAAACAATACAGTACCCCTTTGCAAAAGGGAAAACCCTGTATGGGGGGACTGATGCGAAAGAAGCCATTTCTGAAGCACGCCCAAACGGAGTCCCCCTGGGGTAGCAAAAGCACTTTTTGGACAAGCCAGCTTCTTTTTGGGAAAAGGTTTCCTGTGGACTGATAAAACCAAATATTGAGTTTTTTGGGTTTCTACAAAAAGGCTTTTATGCTTTGGGCTTCCCCCAAAAACACACCCATTCCCAAGAAAAAACTTGCTATCCACTGTAAAATTTGGTGGAGGTTTTCCCCATGCTTTGGGGCCCTTTTGGCCCAAAGCCGGGGACCGGAATCTTGTTAAAATTTTAGGGGACATGGGGTTCAAAATCAGTATCCAGATTTTTTCAGAATAAATTTACAAAAACCGTGATGAATTTGAAGTTACGCCGGGAAGGATATTTCAGCAAGCCCAAAGATCCCCCAAAAAAAGCTCCAAATCTACTCAGGCAAATTTTTGAAAAGGAACAATTACAATGTTCTTGGGAAAGGCCATCCCAGTTTCCCCCCGGGGGGAAACCCGAATATCAATTTAACATCTGTGGGATACTTTTAACGGGCTGTCCATGCTCGCACCATCAAACTTAACTTTAACTTTTATTTTTTTAAAGAGGAATGGTCAAAAATACCTTCATCCAGGATCCCGGGAAATGATTAAAAACCCACAGGAAGCGATTGAAGCTTTTATTTTTGGGAAAAGGAGGATCTACTAAATTTTAAGGCCCTTTGTGTTTGGGGGGCCCATACTTTTGCACCGGGAAAATTTTTGGGTTTTAAAGCATATTTTCACATTTTGTTTAGTACAAAAAACCTCATTTCAAACTGGAAATATTACTGTGTCCATAAAATTTTTAGCTTTTAAAAAATAGAATGGTGTTGTGAACACCCAAATATTTAGGGAAAAAAAAAGATTAAGATTTTTAGGGGGGCCCAAAAATTTTTCATATGACTGTATTGGGCCAGCTGTAGCAGGGTTTTTAAAAGGGGCCCTGTAGGCAGGTAAAAGGGCCAGCTGTTGGCAGGGGGATAGGGCCGCTGTAGGCAGAAAAAACCTTTTCCTGGGCCCCCCCCCCGCTGCTCCCCTCCCGACCCGCCCCCCCTCCCCCGCTGCTCCGGGGCCCCCCGGCGCTCTTCCCCGGGACAGGGGAAAGGGCGTATTTAGGCCGCGCACGCAGGTGGGTGACCCCCGCCCTTTCCTGTGCCGAGGCTCCGGGGCAGCCCCTTAAAAGTCTTACTTTTCGGGGTTTTTTTATTAGGCACCTCCCAAACCCCGCCCTTTTTCTTACTTTTCGGGGGGGTCTTACTTTCGGGGGGGAAAAATGGGGATTTTATAAAATATATATTATATATAATATATATATATATATATATTATATTATTTTATTTATAAAATATATAAATATTTAAACAAAACTTTTTTTTTATTTTATTTTAAATACCCCAAAATGTCTACAGTAGGTGGGGAATTTCCCGTTTGTCCAGACATTTTTGCCTGCAAAATCCCCCAGAAAATGGACTCCAAATATTTCAGTGGTGGGTTGTCTCAGGTTGCTGTGACAGGTCCGCTTAGTCCTTGAAGGAAGTTGCAGGATATTAGATCCGGCAGTTGAGGATCCCAGTGAATTGTTTCTGGCACAGCAGATCCATCGTTCCGGTATGGACAAGCATTCAAACAGAAATGTAAAGGTGCACCAGATTCTTCTCTATCCATTGCATAAGCTATTCATTCATCATGTCCAGGGAGAAGTGGCCATTGACAAAAAAGAAAGGGGGGCTGTTTGCTTTGGGTCCTTGCCCCAGAAAATATTTTAAATTTTGGGGGAAATCCCTTTCAGGGTTGACTGGGGCAAAACAACAGCCCGGGGCCCCAAACCCCCAAACCCGTGCCCAAAAATACAGCCTCCCAAAATTTTTTGGGGTTGGGGTGCACCACAGCAATAAACAACAAGCAAAAATTTAAAAAAGACCATAAAAAAAACCCCCAATAGTGGGTTTAAGGATAGGGGTGTTTCTTCCCTTTTCTATTATAAACAACGTACATTTCCCCCTAAAACAAGCGGTTTAAAATAACATTCAATAATGTAGTTTAGAACACTTTGGGGAAATAGGGTCCCCTATTAAAATGGGGGAGGTAATTTTGGCCCCTGCCTTAGGTAGGTATATATGACCTCTGGTAGGTAGGTTTGTAGGCTTCCCATTCTTAATACAGCCCTCATTCTGGTAATTAAAAATAAAAAAAATAATTCTCTTCTCCCTGTTCCCCTGCTGAACAGCTCGCTCTCCTGGCTCATGTATGGTGCAGGCACTCTCTTTGAATCGCTATATATGTGTATTGATAGATAGAGGTACATATATCTATATCCATGCTGGAGTTCCCTGCATGGCTGGGAGCTAATACCCCCGAAAAAAAAGTGGCGATGACCCAGTACTATACTGGTGCAGCAGCTCTTTCATTATCAGGGTTGCCAATAGGAATTTCAGAGCCCCAAACAGCCAAATTGTCTGGGCCCCTTTGCCCTCCCACCAAAAAAAGAAAAAAAAATTGTAGAATGAATGGGAAAACACTCAATAGTGCAATGTTTGTGGGTTTTAATTTTTTGTAGTTTACCATGTGATTTTTTCTCTCCCAATCTTTCTTGTGTATCTTTAGAAATGATTGCTGGAACAATATACTCTAGTACTTATGCACTGCAGTATATTGTCATTATAGTGATCTACTATTACACCCTTCTGCTGGCTACAAGGAGGCCCTTCAATGAAGCAAGCCATAGCTCCTGAAGAAGTTTCTGTGAATGTAAAAAGTTGGACAGAAAATTCTGCAGGAGACAAACCAGACAGATATTTAAAGAGTTTAAGGGGTTGTCTCACTATAAATAGTGCTTTTTATGTTTAAGATCTTGCAAAAACAAGTCACTTTGCAATATATGTCTATTAACAATGTCCTACCTATTACTAGATATCCCCTCTTGTATGGACTGCATCAGCTCCTCAGGTCGCTATAGCTAGAGACCTGTCCAATCTCTCCTGATAGGCTGCCAGCACTGGTTACTAAAGCTACAGACCTGGCTTCTACTGCAGCCTAGTAAAAGCAAGTAAACGCGCCCCTGAATTCAAAATGAAACGAAGAAAACATGACTAAGGTAAGATGAATCAATGTAGTGAGACAACCCCTTTAAAAAGTGTGTTCCCCTCACCTGCTCCTGGGAGATGGATGGCCTCCAGGACATCTTTCCATAAGTATGGTAACCACCAGGGGCATAACTAGAGAAGCTTGGGACCCAAAGCAAACTTTTGGATGGGGCCCTCTTCCCCGCTGCCTCCCCGACCACGAACATTTACTGGGACTTGCAGTTACTAGATAATACTAGATTATTTAATTACTTACTTTAATTACTAGATAATACCTCACCATACATATAACAGTCATACTGCTACCATAAAAATTCCAATATACCAAGACCAATATTACCAATAACGCTACTACATATGGACCTGATTATATCGCCAGAACACGACCACAAATTACCACCAAATAATACCCCTACACTATTACTGAATAAAGATCAGTATACAAAGACCAATATTACTGCCATATAGTGACTATATAGTGGTAGATATCCGCCCCACCGGCAGTGAACTGTTATGTTCATTGCCGCTGGGTGCAGGAGCGAGACTAACAGGGGAGCAGAAGAACTAATTGCTGCCCCGGGGCCCAGGTCCCCTAAGGACCCGGGCCCCGGGGCAGCTGCTACGTCTGCTACCCTGGTAGTTACGTCCCTGGTGACCACGTAACCATGGACATCTTCTCCAGGGATACCAACAGTGCCCCGGTATCACCCAAGTGCACCTGGATCAGATACCAGTGCAGGAAAGAGAAGGTACAGCCTCGGCCCATTCTAGCCCACTGGCCAGAAGTTGGTCATCAGCACAGACACACACATCTCCTTATCTCACATCTATCTTATTTATCTATCTATAACACATCTATTTATCTAATATCTATCTATTTATCTATATGCAATCTATCCATCTATCTCCTAGCTATATATCTATTTTTATTATCATATTTATCTATTTCACATCTATCTATCGATCTCATCTATCTTATCTCTATAGCTCATATTTATTTTATATAATTCTATTTCATATGCATCTACCTATGTATTCAACGTGTCTCCTGGCGCAGAGTACACACTGGGAGAAAGAAGTGCAAGGAAAGCGAAAGTGAATGGGTGTTGGCCCAGAGTGCTGGCCAGCGCCTACTTCTAAAACGCCAAGCTGATAGCGGCAAGCACAGTACACACCGCTATTAACCTGGTGAACGCTGTGTGAATCACCCTTAGGGTATGTTCACACGGCATTTTGGATCCGATTTCAGATCTGAAAATCGCATCCAAAAATGCTGCATCAATCAGATCCAAAATGCATCCAACACGCAGGTGCCTGTTTCGCTGTGTTTTGGCTGCTGCAGGATCGCACTCTATAGTTTTAAATAGGACGTCTGCTGCACCTTTCGGATCAATTCTTTGAACGGATCCGAAAGACGTATCTGAAAGACACGAGTAAACACGCATCGGTGATCACTTGTCAGAACGCCGATGCGTGGTTTACATTGAAAGCAATGTAAAATCACACAGCTAATTGCTAGATGCGTGTTTGGGTCCATTCAAGGTCTGAAAGACGGATCCAAACACGCATCTATAAATGTATATACACACGCCGTGTGAACATACCCTTAGGGAAAATGAAACACAACAATGCCTTAACTTCAGGCTGAACAAAAGCAAACACCTGCTCGGCTAAGTACTCACTAAAAACAGGTTTGTCCCTGACTAGTCTTAAAAGGGTTGTCTCATTACAAAGATTAGCTTTAAACATGTAGGGACCGGTAATTGAAGAGTTTTTTTCAGATATACTGTACTGCTTTACTTTTTTGGCCTTGTTGAGGAGATAAGATAGAATTTATCAGCTCTGAGTGCACACAGGTTTCTCTGGTTACCGTCCGGCTCTTCCCTTATCTCTCTGTCTTATCTGATAGCAGGGATGAAGACAGGTTGAGCAGCTTGAGAGCAGGGTTTTATCTCACAAAAGTAATTAGTCTCCTTTATTTGCTTATGTTGAGCTCTGTTCTTCTATATAACATCTCCTGCTCTCATGTTAGTGCTTGTAGAAGAGCTGTGAATGCCGACCTTACATGCTAATCACTGCCACAGAAGCAGCCACAGCCTGACCAGGATGAGACAGCATGCATGAATCTGCTGTTGGCTCTGAAACAGCGTGGTGAGACAATCCCTTTGATGCAGATATAGCTCAAAACTCACAGCAGGTCTAATACTCTCCACATCAGCGTTTCATCAGGGACAACCATAGACCTGCAGACCCAACCTTTATGGAGCCAGATACCAACCTCATCTGGTACATAACAGTGGCCTCCCATCCATCACTTAGACCACTCCAGGAAAAACTGACCTGGACTAGGCTACTTGAAGCAGTCATACTATCACTAAGGGTATGTGTCTGAGCATACTTCTAAAATGCTCTGTGCTGGCTCCCATAGACTTTCACTTTTCGCAGTGTGTAAGCGCAGGAAAGGAGTAATATGTCACTTCTTTTTCCCAGCACGCAATACAGGCCAGGGAAAATGGCAGGTAATCATAGTTCTCAATAAGAGCTATGAATTATCGTATTTGTGGACCTTACTTTGGGCAAATTGCAGCACACTTAAATATGGACCTCAAATACGCTGTGTTAAGATACCCTTAGACATGTCAGTAACTAAGTGTTACTGACACACAAACTGCCAGCTTCCTTCACCAAAACCAGGCCTATCTATGTACTCCCTAAAATCACATAGGAGAGTATCCTTTGGGAAAAATACCTTTCCTTCATAACTCTGCCTGTTATTGTCTCACAACACACACTGTATGTATACACAGGGGCGTGAATAGAGAAGCCTGCGCCCCATAGCAAACTTTTGGATGCCCCTCTCTCTCCCCCACACTTCCCCGTCCACGAACATTTACTGGAAACTCGTAATAAGTCATGCAATTACTAACTAAGACAAGGAGCAAATGCCTCATCATACATATCACCATCATACTGCTACCAAACAAATCAAACTATACCAAGACCAACATTACCAATAACGTTACCACATATGGACCAAATTATGACCACAAATTACCACCACATAGGGCCACATGTATGAATCCCGCCGGGTCGAGGCGCCGTTTTCCGCCAGTTTTCCGGCGGAATCTGCGCCTGATTTATGTCGCGGCCGGGCGGCGCTCATACATATCATGTAAAGTCCGCCGCACCTCGCCAGCGTATGAGGCGAAGTGCGGGGACATGGGCGCTGTGCGGCGCTGCGCCTATGCTTCGCCGTCCGAGGAAGTGCACTCATACATGCGGGTAAAAGTCCGCCGCGCCTCGCCAGTGTGTGGGGTGCAGTGCGGGACTTAGGCGCCGTGGGGATGCGCGAGAATCTGTTCCGATGCGAGACAGGCTGGAGCGGCGAGAAATCATTCCAGATGTCGGTGCGGAGTATGAAGCAAAAATCGCCTTTATAAAGGCGTTCTACATTTTTTGGGTCTAAATCCTCCGTCCGAGGCGAAGTGAAGCAGGATCGGAACATGCGAGGAAGCGGATCGAAGATCGCGACAGAAGTCTCGGCGCTCCGCTCCGTGTAGCAGGAGTGTGATTCCCGAAAAAATCGCCTTTATAAAGGCGGAAAACAGTGTCAGAAAGGCGCTGAATGTACAAAATACACTTCTTAAAAAATAAAATCACTTTCCCAAACTCGAGAACAGCACAATATCAAGAAATATGATATTGGAAATTGCCGGGAAATACAGTAATTCAAATCCTGAAACCTATTCTCATTGGTCGGCATAAACCGGCCATTAAGAATAGGAGCGACAAATTCCCATTCATCATATGGAGAAGTTTAGTCCTATCAGAATAGGAGCGACAAAGCCCCATTCTAGCCTATGGAGAAAAATGGACCAATCATTTTCAAAGGAGGGTCCGTTCAAAATACAGTAAAAAGGCAGAAACGAACTGATTGGTTGAAGCAGCGGGGGCTCGTTCAGCTTAGCCAATCAGAGCGCGAGCTACTTTCTCATAGAGTTCTATGGGGAAAAGAAATTCTGAGCGCGCTCTGTGATTGGCTAATTTGAAAGAGCCGCCATAATTTGGACCAATGGGAGAGCGAGCGACGCTCCTATGGGTTTTGTAATGCAATCTGAAATCAAACTGTATATGGCCGAAATCACATTATAACACTACACAAGTTGTCATGATGTGTATATAAAAGGAATCCTAATATTTTTTCTTTATTTTCGTTAGCCAAGGATCAATAGTATGGGTGCATCGAAAAAGAAAAAAACATGATTTTAGGGAATTAATATTTTTAGGCTTTAGGTAGTGTCCATTAGTGTTAAAGAAAATTAAAAAAATGTCTCTACCATCCCATGATGTGACAAAGACCCAGCCATCTTCTGAGCCTGACGTGGGCGGTGTGATAATATGATGTCATCGTGCCGCCCCCAACATCATTAGGGGTGGACACCTGGTAGGCTTAAGGCCCGAGGCCTTAGGTCTAATAGGCAGTTTAGCCAGAGGGCTTGGGCATTCTGAGTCAGGGGGAGTCGGGCAGTCGGTCCCCGTAGAAGTAGCTACGGCTGTTCCCCCAGTAGTTCCACCCCTTTGTATACACACATGCACTACACACACTATATACAAACATACAATGTATATACACTGCACACACAGTATATGCATATACAGTATACACACATGCTATATACACACTACATACACACTCACTATATACATACACTGTATACTGACACATACAGTATATGCACAGTATATATATATATTACACACAGTAAATACAGTTGAAACCAGAAGTTTAGGTCAATTAGTTTTAACAAAATTATTTATATTTGCCAAATGCCAAAGGCATTTTTATTACTTTCTGCAAAGTCAAAAGTTTACATACACTAGGAATACTATGCCTTTAAACAATTTTGGACCGCCCATATGATGATGTCATGTCTTTGGAGGCTTTATTGGCAACATGTGAGTTAATTAGAGTCACATCTGTGGATATATTTTAAAGCACACCGGAAACATACTGCTTCATGGGAAAATCTAAAGAAATCAGCCAAGATATCAGGAAGAGAATTGTGGACTTGCACAAGTCTGGATCATCCTTGGGTGCAATTCCCAGATTACTGAAGGTGCCTCGTTCATCAGTACAAATGATTATATGCAAATACAAACAAGATGGGAATGTTCAGCCATCATACTGCTCAGGAAGAAGAAGATGCTGGTGGAAACTGGTAAGATTATCCACAGGGAAACAGGTACTGTATCAACATGGGCTAAAAGGCCACTCTGCCAGAAAGAAGCCATTACTCCAAAAGAAACATATAAAAGCCAGATTAATGTTTGCAAATACACACAGGAACAAAGACCTACATTTTTGGAGACATGTCCTGTGGTCTGACAAAACTAAAATTGAAGTGTTTGGTCATAATGACCATTGTTACATTTGGAGGAAAAAGGGAAAAGCTTGGAAGCCTAAGAACACCATCCCAACTTTGAAATACTGGGCTGGCAGCATCATGTTTTGCTGCAGGAGGGACTGGTGCACTTTACAACATAGATGGCATCATGAGGAAAGAAGATTATGTGGCAATACTGAAGCAACATCCCAAGACATCAGCCAGGAAGTTAAAGCTTGGGCAGAAATGGGTCATCCAAATGGACAATGATCCGAAGCATACTGTCAAACTGGTTATAAAGTGGCTTAAGGATAACCAAGTCCCTACAAAAAGTATGGGGGGGAAATTATTTGAAGTAAAGCCCCTTCAAAGACAAGAATACATTCCCTTCAGTTAGAGAACAAATGATTCAATCTCCAGAGGAGAAGGGCGTTCTTCACTGTAAGAACTGTAAATTTGTGGAATAGTCTGCCTGAGTAGCTGGTCACAGCAGGAACAGTTGGGAGTTTAAAGAAAGGCTTAGATAACTACCTGAAACTAAAGAATATTAATGCGTACATAGCTATGTAACATTCTGGATCCTGGCTAGTACGGGTTCTGTAGTCAGAGATGGGGTCTCCCCTGGAGCAGATTGGTTCTTGTCTTGTGGGTTTCAGGGTATTAACCAGTGGGGAGGTTGGGCTTAAAATCCTTGTCTCCCTCCCTTCAACCACATTTTCCCCACCCTTCGTTGAACTTGATGTAACTATGTTTTGGATTTGCTATCACAAAGCCCTGATCTCAATCCTATTGAAAATGTATGGGCAAAGCTGAAAAGGCTCAGTTACACCAGTTCTGTCAGGAGGAATGGGCCAAAATTCCTACCAACTATTTTGATAAGCTTGTGGAAGGATATCCAAAACGTTTGACCCAAGTCATACAGTTTAAGGGCAGTGTTACCAAATACTAATGAAATGTATGTAAATTTTTGACTTTGCAGAAAGTAATTAAACCGCCTTAAAAATTATATATCTCTCATTATTCTGACATTTGGCAAATGCCAAGATAATTTTGTAATCCTAATTGACCTAAAACAGGTAAGGTTTATTCTGATTTCCCGTCAGATAGTGAGAAAAACATGTATATGTGTCTTTTTATATAGTGTATGTAAACTTCTGGTTTCAACTGCAAATGCACACAATATACACATACACACAGTATATACATACACAGTGTATACACAGTATGTATACACACATCTACACATAGTATATATACACAGTATACACTTACACACAGTAATTATGTGCACAGTATATACATTCACAGTACATTTACACGCACTTTCTTTACAAACCACGTGAAAACAAACACGGCTGCTGCTGATGCTTTGCCCATGATGTTTGCTGCTGCTGTACTTCCTGGTCCCTCCTGAGCTCTCCTTCCTTCGCCAGTGTATTCATCCTGTGGAACTTCTGCAGTGTATCAGTAGAATTGTGGCTGCCTGTGTGTTTCAGCCCTGATGCTTAGTCAATGTTTGAAAAAGGCCATACATTGTTGGCTGAAACGTTGCTTTTTGTACTCTTAATGGAATAAACAGTTCCTGTTTTTTATCCAACTCGGTGCTGCCGTTCGCATCTTCTTTATTTTGGTAAAAAGAACACTCCTGGTTCCTGTTCTTTATACCAAACTTCCAAAGCAAGAGGGGCCCGCCGATAATGGGCCCCGCTTGTTTCAGATTTCTGGACGGGCCCAGTACGGCAGTACCACCAGTACTACACTAATGGCGAACCTGTACAGTACCACAACTGGTGGGGATTGCTGAAGTCAAAACTTACTAATCATACCGATGTACCATTACTTTTTAAGATGGGAATACCTTTTCATTTCTCATGTAGCTGTACTGCAGGGTAATAGGACACTTGACCATAATAAGGTCAAAAAGGATTTGACCATACTGTAGCCTGTTTAAGATAACCCTAAACCAGTACCAAATAGTTCTACACAAACCAGAGGTATCACCATACTTGCCGACTCTTCCGTTTATGGCGGAAGGGGTCCCGCTATTTGGGGTCCCGCCCACCCGACAGAGTTGGCATTCCTTCCGCCACCAGCAGGCGGCGGGGGCTCTTTAAATGACCGCGGCGACAGAGTAGCGCTGGTGCGCTACTCTGGCGCCGCCGGCCATTCCCACAGGCGGGTGAAGCGGCCGCTGCGCCCGCTTCACCCGCCCGGAGTCTCGCTGTGCAGGGAAGAGGCAGGAGAGGCAGGAGGGATCGCTCCCTCCTCCCTCTCCCCCTGTATTTACAGCACCGGTGTGCGCCATACATACAGGTCAGAGGCGCATGGGAACCTGGCAACAGAGGGGGCAACTACCTGGCAACAGACGGGGGCACTACCTGGCAACAGAGGGGGCAACTACCTGGCAACAGAGGGCACTACCTGGAAAACAATGGGGGCATCCACCTGGCAACAGAGGGGGCAAAGACCTGGCAACAGAGGGGGCACTACCTGGCAAACCATGGGGGCATCTACCTGGCAACAGAGGGGGCACTACCTGGCTAACAATGGGTGCATCTACCTGGCAACAGAGGGGGCACTACCTGGCTAACAATGGGGGAACTACCTGGCTAACAAAGGGGGCACTACCTGGCTAACAAAGGGGGGCATCTACCTCGCTAACAAAGGAGGGCATCTACCTGGCTACAGAGGGGGCATCTACTTGGCTATATGGGGGCATCTACCTGCCTGTAAGGGGCACTACCTGGTTATGGGGGGCTGCTACCTGCCTATAAGGGCATCTACCTGGCTTTCTTCCAAAGCTGTTATGCAGTTAAGTGGAGTGGGTGTGGCTTTTTGAAGGGGCGTGACACACCGAAAGATGGGCGTGTAAAGATGGGCGTGTCCATGTAAATCTCCTGCTTTTTCAATTTCAAAAGTTGGCAACTTTGGGTATCACACTACTTTTATCTGCTCACCTAACAACCCAGGTGGGTGGTACGAAGAAATTAGTTTGCTCACCCCCCCCTCCAATATTGTTTAGTGCCGGTGTCATATGGTGTCAAGTTTAAGCCTATTATATACAGTATCAAAAGTAAAAGTTTTAAGGAGTCCAAATTGTTTTTGGCTTGATGTAGCAATTACAGTGGGTTACACATTTTTTTGTGATAGGGAAACAAAAAGTAGCAAGTATTTGTGAAGTTCTTTTCCAATTATTTGCAAATTAACTAAACTAAATAAGCTTCAGCTTTTACCTGTCAGGTGTTTTATGCTGCCCTACCTGAGAGCTGGATGTGACAGAAGAAGAGAAATTGTGCTCTGTGATATACAGGTTTATATGATTTGGAGCAGAATTTCTGAAAAATAGAATAACTTCTGACTGGATGCCTTAAAGGAGTTGTCTACCTTCAGAGTTTCAGGGAATGCGTGAATGAAATACTCTGTCACTTCCTGGTTCAGACTGACTCATTTGCATAAGCTCCATGCTTGTACAGCTCTGTGCCCTGCTGTGCTTTCAGATGCTAATTAGATCAGATTAGCTTCTCAAACTACTAACAGGACTTCTTATCTGATCCCCAAAACAAATGCCCTAATTACAGTTTTGTTTATTTTACATAAATCAAGCTTTTTACTGCCAAGACCTGTGTGATGACATCACTCACTGTTATCTCATTGAACAAACAGCAGGGGGAGGATTGTTTACAGGTCTGTTACTGAGGGAACTGAAATAGCCAGGGAGGTCATAAATTCACTTGTATCTCCTTAGGGAAAACAGAGGAACAAAGCAATATATTTGGAAAATGTCTTTATTTTGTGTTCCCTACAATTTGAAAGCTATTCTTTATAGCGAAAGAACCCCTTTAAGTGACAGTAGGAGTCCTGAAATGAATACTGTCACAAGTAACTTAGGTTAAGTCAGTATTATCCATATCTCCTCTAGTGTTGTAACTTGTAATATACTGTAGTGTGGTATAATGGCAGCAGCTCCATTTTTGAGAATTCTGAGGGTATCATTTGTGTTTGATGTGAAATTAACGTACACCAAATTTGCTTTATACAGTTTCATCCTTACTTAGACTGTATTCACATCTCCATTGGACTCTGCTCCATCACAGATTCCTTCAGATTTGATGAGACTTAACAATGGAACCTGACAGACCTCAACATTAGTTGATGGGTCTAATTTGCCATTGACTATATGATGACATGCATATTTGCTTTTACATGTCCCTGACCCTCTCGTCATGATTACAGTGCTCAATGAGTGCTGTATATACAAATATGCAGGAAGCCTCATGGCTTCCTGCTTCTCGACTTCTCTGGTCACCAGGGTTCGATAGTTGCAGATGCTGCTGAGTCTTATCAGACTCAGATCACTTCTGCAGTGAGTTCAGAGGGGTTTATGTCCTCTGTAACTAAGGCTCAGCCCCAGTTACATAGTTACATAGTTACATAGTTAGTACGGTTGAAAAAAGACACCTGTCCATTAAGTTCAACCAAGGGTGGGTAAAATGTGGTTGAAGGGAGGGAGACAAGAATTTTAAGCCCAGCCTCCCCACTGGTTAATGCCCTGAAACCCACAAGGCAAG
The DNA here is from genome assembly GCA_025379985.1 of Phyllomedusa bahiana. Lineage (NCBI taxonomy): Eukaryota > Metazoa > Chordata > Amphibia > Anura > Hylidae > Phyllomedusa > Phyllomedusa bahiana. The sequence continues at coordinate 49,512 of JAODAL010019550.1, read as the reverse complement.
ACCCAATCTGCTCCAGGGGAGACCCCATCTTAGACCCCAGAGCCGCCACCAGCCAAGATCCAGAATTTTACATAGCTACATACACATTAATATTCTTTAGTTTCAGGTAGTTATCTAAGCCTTTCTTGAAACTCCCAACAGTTCCTGCTGTGACCAGCTCCTCAGGCAGCTATTCCACAGATTTACAGTTCTTACAGTGAAGAACGCTTTTCTCCTCAGGAGATTGAATCCTTTATTCTCTAGCCGAACGGAATGTCCCCCTGTCTTTTGAGGGGGTTTTACTTGAAATAATTTTTCTCCATACATTTATATACTGTATATTAATCATGTCCCCCCGAAGCCGTCTTTTCTCAAGACTAAATAAGTTCAATTCTAGTAACCTCTACTCATAACTAAGATTCTCTATTCCCCTTATAAGTTTGGTTGTTCGTTTTTGCACTCTCTCTAGATCCACTACATCTTTTCTATAAACTGGGGCCAAGTACTGAACAGCATATTCAAAGTGAGGTTGCACCAATGCTTTGTACAGCGTTAGAATTACATCATTGTCCCGCGAGTCCATGCCTCTTTTAATACATGCCAATATCTTACTTGCCTTAGAGGCAGCTGATTGACACTGCATGCTGTTCTGTAACCTATGATCTACAAGAACACCCAGATGTTTCTCAACAAGTGATTCCCCATAGTTTTTCTCCCCCTAGGACATATGTCGCCTGCATATTATTCGTACCCAGATGCAGAACCTTACATTTATCCACATTGAACCTCATTTGCAAAGTGGATGGCCAAACACTCAGTGTGTCCAGGTCTGCTTGCAATTTATGAGCATCTTCCATAGATTGCACTACACTGCATAGCTTGGTGTCATCTGCAAAAATAGAAACCGTGCTATGGATCCCCTCCACCATATAATTAATAAATGCATAAAATAAAAGAGGACCCAATACTCAGCCCTGGGGCACACCACTCATAACCGGGGACCACTTAGAGTAGGAGTTATTTACCACCACTCTCTGAGTATGATCCAATCCAGTTTTTAATCCAATTATACACTGTTATTTCTAACCCAATGGATTCTAATTTACCGAATAAAGGTTTATGCGGGACAGTGTTAAACGCCTCTAAAAACACAATATCCACAGCTGCCCCGCTATACAGACTTCTACTCACCTCTTCAGTTACAAGGGAATTCGGCAAAAAAAAGGTTTCTGAAAATGCTCCTCAAAGGTCTTCTTCATCATAATAAAAAATATAACAAGCACAAAAGAACGTTTAGCTCCACCTCTGATGACTCCAAAACTTTTAATTGCCTTTATGTAGAACTCCATGATGCAAAAGTGACACAAGTAGAAAACTTATTTTAGAGCCGCTTTTGCTGTTTAAAAAAGAAACAGATTTTTTCACCATTTCCCCTATTGCTGAAACAAATGTATAATTACATTAAAATGAAGCAGCATGTATTAGTAAAAAGGGGAAAAAATTGTGTGTGAAGAAGCGTTATACTGTTCAAACCCACACATACTAATGAAAGTGAGCCTAGTCAGAATGGGGGGTAAACAAGCTGGTCCGACACTGGTTAAATCATTTAAAGGAGTGGATTGTAGCTGTGACACCTGATCGCCAATACAATTTATCTGTATATAAGTCCTTACATCAGTTCCTGCTATATGGTGTTAACGTGCTTACTACTAGCTGACTGTAACGTATTGATCCGTCTCATTAATGACACGAAAATGCCCTTTGATAAACTAGCTGCTTAAGGCACATATCCCTCTGTCAACAGGCAGAGGCCAAACTTCGATTAGACGCGTTCATTAACTGGCTTGGCCAAGAGGCTTCTGTTTCAGGCACTGTGTGGCATATAGCAGCTGCAGCGTAACAGTTCTAGTTATGAGGAGACTGCTCCGGTGATGGGGACATTCTTGTTTAGTGGGGTTCATTCTCACATTAAGGACTTTTGGTTTTTGGATCTTAACCTAATATGCTTTACTTTCAGCTCGTCATTATGGCTGGAACTGTTCTGCTTGCATACTACTTTGAGTGCACGGATACCTTTCTAGTGCACATTCAAGGCTTCTTCTGCCAAGATGGAAATCTAATGAAACCATACCCAGGGACTGAGGATGAAAGTTTCATTTCCCCTCTGGTGCTGTACTGTGTGCTGGCAGCAACACCAACAGCAATTGTAAGTAATTTAAATGCTAAGCATTCTTAATTATTTAAGTGCCACGTTTAGTTGCCCAGTGGCTGCTGTAAAGATATATGCACATTAATATGTATTATCACATTTAAATTAAGCACAGACTTTACCCTTTTTGAATAGAAGTCTTAGACTTTGAAGAAACTTTTTGGAAAGAGTGTTTTACATTCTGTGTATGTAACTGTATCACTTCTTTTCCTCAAACTTTAAGGTCAACATGTATGAACCTGGCGCAGACTCACCAGTTCTACCTCTGTTTTTAATAGTCTAGGATCTGACAGTATAAATGAAAGTGTCTCACAGCACTTTTTAAATGTGTTCCGTTCTATGCCAAAATTAGGCTCAGCCATGCCACTTTGAAACTGGTATGGATTTGTATGACATTGTTACTGCATTTTCGGCACATAGTACGACTATGGAGTGACACGCCCCTGCATCTTTGGCGCATTCAAAAGTGCCGTGGTTGGTGCAGATTGCACCAAGTTTTGGCGTACCATGGTTCATAAATCTATAGAACATGGCAACAACAGTTTGTTTGGCTCAAAGCACACCAAAAAATGGTGCAGCTCCATTCATACATGTCGCCCTAAGTTTTTATTAAGTTAATCACTTTACAATGAAAAGTTTAGCAGTTTTCTCGAATGCTTTACAATATCTCACTATTTTTAAGATCTTGGCTTGCTGACAGTAAATGGTAATGTTCTTGCTTATATCCAGAGGCTTCAAAACAATGCAGAATGACCATTTGCTGTAACATCTACGTTCATTGATGTATTTTGGAAAGCAATCTGGACAGGAAAAAAATCTGTTTAACTGAATTAGATACAATTGTAGAAAACTCTTTGGTCGATTCACAGCAATAGTTTTATTATTCTTTCAGAATATCTAGTATTATTTAACATAAGTTGCTGCCATCATTGTTTTTCCTTGTGGAAACCCGATAGACGTTGGTGTATGTCGAAGGTTTCTCCATGGCTTGCCGGTATCCATCTGAAACCACATGTAACATAGCTGTCATGGTTCAGCTTAAAAAGAACGTCAAGAGGACTGTTTCCATTCGTAAACAGCAAGAAGAGATATGGGAACTGAAACACGAAAAATCAAGTGTATTTTTTTCTCATTTAAAATATTAAAGCAGCAATAATGGGAGCCACTGGATTAGTGTCACAGTCCATCAGCCATGTGCAGATGAAACCATATTCATAGGTGGCCGCCATTGGCCTCACACGATTGCCAGTCAGACAGCAATGTTTTTGGCAGACTTGAGCGGCCATTGGCAGTCCACAATCAGTACTTATATATATATATAGGGTAAGTGGTCCTCCATAATTTGTTAATATTCATTACAAGAAGCGTAGTTGTCATGGTTCCGCTTTAAAAAGGGTTCCCACCATAGACTTTGATATGATATCATGGGAACATTCCTTTAAATCAAAACCATAATTCTAGTATGTACAGAGCCTTAGCTTTGAGGGGTTTATTTTTTAAAAAGAGGAATGTTACCATTCCTAAACAGCAAGCAGAGATTTAGGAACTGAAGCACAAAATATCTTTGAAAACTTACATAGTTACATAGTTTGTCAGGCCGAAAAAAGACATACGTCCATCCAGTTCAGCCCATTTGCTAAAGTGCTGCTAAAGTGTTAAAGTGTTGATCCAGAGGAAGGCAAAAACCCCCATGAGGTAGAAGCCAATTGTCTTCATGTTAGGGAAAAAATTCCTTCCTGACTCCAATCTGGCAATCGGAATAAATCTCTGGATCAACGACCCCTCTCCAGAATCCTAGTCTCTATAACTTGTTATATTACATCTAGAAATGTATCTAGACCCTTCTTCAGAATCCTAGTCCCTATAAATAGTTATATTATCATGCTCCAGAAATGCATCCAAGCCCTTCTTGAACTCTTAGTGAATTCACCATGACAATTTCCTCTGGCAGAGAGTTCCACAGTCTCACCGCTCTAACAGTAAAGAATTCCTTTCTATGTTTATGTAGAAACTTTCTTTCCTCAAGAAATAGAGGATGCCACCTTGTTCTAGATACAGTCCTGGGTATAAATAAATGTTTGGCGAGATCTCTATATTGGCCCTTAATATATTTAAACATATTTATTATGTCCCCCCGAAGCCGTCTTTTCTCTAAACTAAATAACCCTAACCTTGCTAATTTTTCTGGGTATTGCAGTCCACCCAGTCCTTTTATTATTTTTGTTGCCCGCCTTTGTACCTGTTCAAGCTCTACAATGTCTTTCCTGTGCACAATATTCCATGTGTGGTCTAACCAGTGACTTGTATAGTGGGAGAATAATGTTCCCATCATGTGCATCTATGCCCCTTTTAATACAACCCATGATCCTATTAACCTTGGCTGCTGCTGCCTGACACTGGCTGCTACAGTTAAGTTTACTGTCCACCAAGATTCCAAGTCCTTCTCAATGTCAGCGTTTTTCCATTTAACATGTAGTCATGTAATGGATTTTTCTTCCCCATGTGCATAACCTTGCATTTTTCTGTATTAAACCTCATCTGCCATTTATCTGCCCAGGCCTCCAACTTATCCAGATCTCTTTGTAATAACACATTATCCTCTATTGTGTCGATTCCTTTACAGAGCTTAGTATCACCTGCAAAGATCGATATTCTACTGTGCAATCCCTGTGTAAGATCATTTATGAAAATATTAAAGAGGATAGGGCCCAATACTGAGCCCTGTGGTACCCCGCTAGTAACAGGGATCCAGTCTGAGTATGCACCGTTAACTACCACCCTTTGTTTTCTATCAATGAGACAGTTGCTTACCCACTTGCACACATTTTCCCCCAGTCCAAGCATTCTCATTTTACTTACCAACCTTTTATGTGGAACAGTATCAAAGGCTTTAGAAAAATCCAAATATATGACATCCAGTCTGGAATTAACTTCCTCATAGAAGCTGATGAGAATAGTTTGACAAGACCCATCCTTCATAAACCCATGCTGGAATGGCATCATACTTTTATTTTCAGTGAGATACTCCAGTATAATATCCCTTAAAAAACCTTTAAGCATTTTACCTGCAACAGAGGTTAAGCTTACCGGCCTATAGTTTCCTGGATTACTTTTTGACCCTAAATAATTAAAAAAAAATTGTATACTTAGAGTGAGGAACATACCTCATGTTTGAAATATTAGAACAGCAATAACATGTGAGCAACCTTAGCATTACATGGTGCGGCAGGCGCATATGGAAGAAAAAACCCCACACCATTAGCTGCACAACTTTGCTGGTGAAACAGCCATGTCATTGGCAAACTTGCCCAGCTGTTGGGAGGCCCACAGTCTCAGACGCACACGGTTGCCAGGGATTTTGACCCCCAATTCTAAAGTTGTTTTCTGATTTGAATTAGGCTCAGCTCAGTATTTGGTACTTGAAATTTTTTAAATAAGGTTACTTTTTATGGCCAAGAAAACATCTAAAATATTTTGTACAGTGCCACAAATATTATAACTTTTGCAAAGACCTCAGTATTGCAGCATTGAATCAGTAGTAGAAGTAGGTTAATAAGAATAATCAGTTTTTCTTAGTTGGCAAATGTAGGTCACGTTCAGCTACTTGCTTTGATCAACTCTTATTTTATGAAAGCTCTATCAGCTTTGTATGAATTTTCAAGGCTTTGATAAATAAATAAACTCCATCTCCAATGTTATGAATGTTCTTCATGCAAGAAAATATTTCTTTATTTCACTTTAAACTTAACCAAGACATTTTTTGACAAATCAAAAGATTTTTTGACAACTTTTTATGAAATTGAATCTCCTAAAGTCCTACTAACAGAAAAATATTAAAGTTCAGCTATTGCCTAGTATGTATCTGCCTATCCCTGCCCCAAAGTCTTATGTATATGTTCCCATGCCGGTCTAAGGTTCACACAGCGTATTGATGTCTTACAATTATGCACTGGCCAGTGTGTACTTCTAAAACGTTCTGGCCTGGCCTTCATTCACTTTAATTGTCACTTCTTTTTCCTGCCACGAAAATGGCAGGTAATCATAGATTTCAATTAGAGCTATGAATTACCGTAGTTGCGTGGTGTAATTCGGGTGCATTGCAGCGCAATTACGCTCCAGATTGCACCCCACAAAGACGCCTTGTGAAGGGCGACATGTATGAACGGGCCCCGTTCGCTATATTTTTAACCAGGCGCTATCCTATATCAGGCGCATTACACAGCATCCACAGCACCTTGTAATGTGTCTGAGATCGGAGGGGGCGTGCTGGAAGCTTGTCGCACTACAACCGTATGAAGCTACACATTTATAGCATTAGTACATCAAATCCAGGCACATTACTGCTGGAACAGGAAGAGCATTTTAAAAGTGGTCTATCTGAGCCAGAAGTATCATTTTTGCTCTAGAATGCGCCTGATTTATGACCCACAGTAGACTCAGTAGGTTCATAGATTCATACGCATTCTACACTACTATTGTGTGCAATAAAATTGCCGTCTGGGCGCCACAAATCATACATGTCACCCTAAGTGTTTTTGAATACACCCTTCTTGCAGCCTGCCTGGGCGCTTATGTTCAGGGAAGCAATTGCTGATTGTAAAATCTGCATATGCATGTGAGTCACTTTCTCTGATATCTAGATTGTTTTAAACATCTATTTCTGTCAGCAAGAAGGACGCAAGATAATTCAATAGTAAAGTAATGCAGTCAATCAAGTTTTTTGTACTTTATCCCATCTAAAGTTAAACAGCAATTAATAGTTAGTAAATAGCATATTTTACTCCATTTTAATTTTTGAATAACAAACTTTTTTTTACGCACTGAGGAGAATATCCTGAAGGGTTTTTAGTTTTATCATTGGAGGAACAGTTTAAATATACTTAATGCTTCCCACTCAAAATTGCTCAACAGGATTCCATAAGAAGTGAGATCTGAATGGGAAATGATTGCAGTGATTTATGCCAGTATTCTGGCTTTAAAAAAAAAAAAAAATAGAAAATTTTTGCGCAAGCAGTGTTACCAACTTTTGAGCTGCTTTACATTAACCTTACTGAAAGGGGCACAGCCTTGTATTACCCAACAAATTTACTAAACAGTGGTGCAAATTATTAGAAAAGTACTCTAGGTCCCAGGTGGTTTAGACTTTTTTACACAGACTCATGGCCACTGAAAGATGTGCCAAATAATTAAGCCTTAATGAGTTTGGCACATTTTACCCCTGTGCACTTTACATTAAACAGGTGTATTTACTGCAAATCTTAATATCTTTTCCCTATAGTTTTTTTTCGACCTGTACTGTAGGATCCCCCCCCCCCTTTTTTAGCAATATCAGACGCAGTAATATGTAGTTTTGGGTATGTTCACACGGCTGATTTTGACACTGTTTTGGAGCATTTCCTCTCCAAAAACAGAATAAAAAAAGCCTCCATAATGCCCCCAGTTCATTTTCATTGATTCCTATGTAAAACTGCATTATTGTTCACACACGAAGAGGTTTGTACGTGCATTTTAGGTGCTTCTTTGTAAGCTGTTTTGGGCGCTGAAAAAGAAGTGTCATGTCAATTCTTGAAGCGTTTTCAGTGCTGAAAATACCCATAAGAATCAATGGAAAGCTTCAAAACCTCGGTGCATTTTAGACGCGTTTTCTTGCCGCGTTTTCAGAGCGTTTTTCACTGTGGTTGAAAACTTTGCCCAAAACCTCTGCCAAAAACTTGTCGAGAAACGAGTCTAAAACCTCTTCTGAAGAAGAGTGTTTCAGTCGAGGTTTTGATGCTGTTTTGGACACTGAAAAATCAGCATCCAAACCACGTCCAAATAAGCCGTATGAATATACCCTAAGGGCGACATGTCTGAAAATAGGCGCTTCCACGCCAGTTTTAAGGCACATTAAATGAGTATAATGTGCCTGAATAAATAAACCTGTCAAAAATTTGGCGTGCCGTATACAAAAAAAAAGGCACATGCATATCATTGCTAGCATATTTGATGCGCCTACTTTAGGCGCATTCAAAACTGTCATGCGTGGCATAAAATACGCATAGTTTTGGTGTACAACAGTTCATTTATATAGAGAATATGGCTTCAACAGTTTCTTGGTGCAAAATACACCAAAAAAATGGTGCAACCCTAATGGGACATGTTGCCCTAAATGTTTTTGATAAGTAAATACAAGATTGAGGAGTCTTTCTTTTATACACGGGCAAAACTATAGCCATAGCAGTAATAGCGACTACCAAAGGGCCGAAAGGTTGAGAGGTCCCACTCAGGTACAAGAACATTATTCCTAGAGATGGGCGAATTTCTCAAAAATTCGATTCGGTCACTTCACCGAATTTTCCGCAAAATTTTTCTTCCGAATTACTTCGGCACGAATCGGTTAAAAAGCAGCTATTTCCAGGCTGCACAGAGCCTGCGGGGTGCTGTAGAACGTTTGCCATGCTTAAATATGCGGGGGAGCTTGGTTTGGTCTTCATACAATTTTTGTGTTTTAGTATGACACGCAGATACTGCCGCCGCTCTTAGAATCGCTTCCCTATAAAATTCCCGGGCTCTTAAGAGGGCAAAACTGACCAAAAAACTCAAGGGGGAATTAGCCTGAAAAGTCATGCCAGCGAAAGCGGGAAAAAAAACAACTGAGAGCTCAGGTGGAAACATTAGTGACAGAGTGTGGAGGTGACGGCGGCAGCCACAGCAGTATGAGGTCAGGCAGTGGCACAATGACATTCTGGAGGTGGCAAAACAGGAGGAAGTCACAGAGTGGCACAATGAGAGCGGAGGTCATGCCGGCGGCAGCATGAGGTCAGGCAGTGGCACAATGACACAGTGTGGAGTACATGGCAGCAGCCACAGCAGCAGCATGAGGTCAGACAGTGGCACAATTACACAGTGTGGATGTCACGGCAACAGCAACAGCAGAGCAGCATGAGCCATAGAGTGGCACAATGACAGAGTGTTGAGGGGGGTGGCAATACCAGTCCCCTGGTAAAGAGGTGGTAGGCAGATGGAGAACTGTCACAGATGTGGGCATCAGGCGGGTGGCGGCATCAGAATAGTGGCTAAGGCGGGTAGTTTTGAACCCAGACTGACGCCAAGGCATTGGTGTTGGAAATCCTGGCCGATCCACGCCTGATTCATCTTGACAAAGGTCAGTCGTCCATTTTTCCCCGGTGGACAAGGGGTTCTCCTTGGGGTAACGATGGCCCCCGCCGCACTGAACACCCGTTTCTGATGCCACACAACAGGCCGGGCAGGAAAGCATCTCCACAGAAAACTCGGCAATTTTGCGGCCACACATCCAGTTTTGCTGTCAGTAGTCCAGCGGATCTTCTAACTGAGGTGGCAGAGTGCTGTCCAAGTAGGCCACAACCTGTTGGTTCAGGGACTGCTCCAGGTCCTGCTGCTGCTGCTGGCGACTGCCCTCCTCACTAGGCGGGTGAAGGAAGCTGCTCATCAGTGACTCCAGACTTAGGTTACTACTGATGGAGCTGGTACTGCTCCTACCCCCCCCACCTTTCCCCCGCAGCCGCGGCGGGAGGACGTGAGCGCTAAAGAACCCCCGGTCAGACCTGTCAGAGGAGGGACGATGCCGCACATAGGCAGCGGCCAACTGATTACGGAGGTTTCCCCTATATTTTTGGGAGTTTGTCTTCCCTCTCAATAGCGGGGAAAAAGGCCCCCATTTTGGACCGGTAGCGAGGGTCCAATAGGGTTGGAGAGCCAGAAGTCATCCCTCTGCCGGATGCTGACTTTTCGGTGTCACTAGCCAGGCAAATAAGCATGCTGCGGGCCATCTGCACAAGTAGACTCCGAGGGCTCCCTGCCTCCATTTCCACTGTATACTGCCACGGGCTTGGGGGTCATCTGCCTCATCTTCGGTCATCTCCATCCCCCTTTCCTCCAGCTGCTCCTGCTCCTCCTCTCTTGTCACCGGGGTGAAAATCCACTCATTCACCAGACAATGCTTCTGCTCCAATGTCCTCCTCCTCCATTTCAGTCCCCACCGGACTCATGTGGCCACGAGAGGGTAGTCGCCACGTCTCCATTTTCCCTGCCCAACAGATTTTTCAGCATTTGTTCCAGGACAAAAGCAGGGGAATGACGTTATTCATCCCGTAGTCCTGGCGACTGACAAATAACGTCACCACCTCAAATTGGCCTCAACAAACGGCAGGTTTTCACGCATGAGCTCCCAACTGGCTGACATCAAAGTTACACAGGGGAGTACTTCTGTCTGCCTGGATCATCAAAAAATCTTAATGGCCTTTCTCTGTTCATACATTTCCGGGTCCAACATGGCAGGCTGGAATTCCAGCGGGTGGAAACATCGCATATCAGAGGTGTTGGGAGGCCTTTCTGCCGCTGCAATTCGAGGAGGGTGTTCCTTTGTACGATGGATAAAGTGCATGCACATTTCCTGGCCAATTTCAAAAAGTTTTGAAAAAGGGTGGAAGACTTCAGGAACCTTTTCACAACCAGTTTGAACACGTGCGCCATGCAGGGGCCATGGACATCCCCTCCTCGTGCAGCGCAACACCATGTTCCTCCCATTGTCCTTCACCATGGTTCCGATTTGCAGTTGGCGTGGAGAAAGCCACACATCCGATTTCTTGCTGCATGCGCGAGCAGTTCCTCCCCTGTGTGACTTCTTCGCCGAGGCAAGCCAGGTGTTGAACTGCGTGACACCGCTGTGCCCTACACATGTGGTATGATGGAGAGTACTTGTGGAGGCTGAGATGGGTGGTGGTGGAGGAGGAGGAGGCGGACATTGGCGCAGGTGCAGCAGTTTGAAAAAGTGGAGGAAAGCGGGTCTCCTGTCCAAGTTGTTGGTGTGCCTGGGCTGGAAGCACATTCACCCAGGGCCGTAAAGGAACATGTACTGGCCCGACCTTGTTACAGCTCCAGACGTCCGCGCTGCCGTGCACCTTGGAACAAACCGGATAACTCAAGGACTGACCCACCTTCTGTTCTAAATATTTATGAAGTTCTGGTACTGCTTTTTGGAAAAGAAATTACGGCTTGGAACTCTCCATCTCGGCTCGGCACAAGCCATTAGTTCTCTGAACGGTCAGAGTCCCCCATTTGGAAAGGAGGGACTGCAGTACCAACAACTTGGACAGGAGCACGGTCAGCTGCTGCACCTTAGGATTTGGACGCATACTGTTGTCTCTTTGCAATTTGCCTCGCTGAACGACTGCTGGCGCCATGATAGCGAGGATCAGGAGCATCTGGACCGGGAGATGATGTCAAAGAGAAAAAAGCTCCCTTCTGCAGAGGTGGTGGAGCCTTGACTGGCTGCAAGGGCATGCGTGCCACTGGGTGCTGTGCTGCTGCTGTTGCGCGGCGGCAGGATGGACCACCACATCTGAGCCACGTTTCTCCCAGGCCCCCGGGATGGTGACGCTGCATGTGTTGACCGGGCCGTGGGTTCCAACGTTAGCCCCCTGCCACCTTCACTTTCTGCTTACAGATTCTACATATCCCCATATTCGGCTCCTCCGGGGTCTTAGCAAAGAACTGCCACAACCCCCGAGTATCGGATTTTACGCCAACCCGCCACGATGACTACTGCCCCGCTGCCTCGCTGAGCCCCTGGCCCTACTTTCTTGACCTGCAAGCGGTTTTTTACCCCGTGGCCGCTTGGGTCCCAAACCCCACACCCGCTGCTATCCTGCTGACTCACGCCACACGACCCACTTTCTGCTGCGCCGCTGGGCCCGACGCGCAAGCTGACGCCCTCTTCTCCTGACGATGATGAAGCCCTTGCCTCACCCGGCTCCCAAGTGCGGTCGGCTACATCATCATCTATTTGTGGTTTCATCGTCACTGCTGTCCTTATCACCGTCTTGGTATGCCAAAGGGTGACCTCTCACAACATGACCTCCCATGCCACTCCCCCACATCTATACTTTGCCCCTACTGCAAGAGCAGGGGATTTTGGCCCCATTTCTTCGCTGCCAAGTAGCTGCGCACTGCCCTCCTCAATTGTTTTATCTCGCTATATAGTGGGCTGAGCCCAGACCACATAGTAGATCTCTGGCTGAGGGAACCGATGGACAGAGGCGGGCTGAGGACAGGTGAGGGCCGCTGACCCGCTCCCGGCCATGCCAACTAAGGGTTGTGTCTGAGGTTCCCACCCACTCTTGGCTGGGGTTGTCCCGATGTCATCTGGGAGGAAGAGGATGACCTAGTCAACCAATCAAGAACCCTTGGTTGCTGAACAACACACGGCCGCTAGATGACAGCGGCAGTTGTGGCCTCACCGAGTGACCCCTGCTGCGACGTCCCTTGCTGTGTGCAACCTGGGCCTGTTCCGGAATGTTTGTGCCACTGCCACTCGCATTGCAGAGCCTGCGACTTTTCTGTCTGACATACTGTTTGTTCGAAAATGTACAACACTGTTTGATGATGATATCTGTAATGATAAAAATAACCCCTGTTTTTGACTCCAAATGAACCCAGTAACAAGCTTGGGTTAACCCCTTTGGGTATAAATTGCGCTCCACAATGGCCAGAAAAAAATTTTCTTGTATGTGTCGTTTTAAAAAAAACTGTGTGTTTTACTAAATGTAAAAGCACAAACAGGCTTAATTAACCTTCGGACATGAAAAGGCTCCAGGAAAAATGTATATATTTGGCGTTGAAAAAGACGGTTTATTTTTGTCAGCACACCAGCAAAACAACGCGTATTAACCCCTGGATGTAAATTGCGCCAAAGAATGTAGCCGCACAAACTTTTAAGCTTTGGGGAAACCGTGGTTACAAAAAATTTTTGGCGGTGTTTTTCTACCCCCCACAAAACAAAACAAAAGAGGAAAAAACAAGTTTTTGTAAAAAAATTTTAACCTTTGCTTGTGAATTAGGCTACAGGAAAAAAATTTTTATATTTTTGGCGTTGAAAAAGACGGGTTTAAATTTTTGTCAGCACACCAAACAAAAAAACCTTAATTATCCTCTGGATGTAAATTGCGCCAAAGTATTGAGCCCCACAAACTAGTAGCTTTGTACTGTTACAATTGCGTGTTTTCTACGCCACACAACAAGAGATACAGTTGTAAATAACCTTTGCTTTTGAATTAGTCTACAGGAAAAATTATAATTTTGGCGTTGAAAAAGACGGTTTATTTTGTCAGCACACCAGCAAAACAACGCTTAATAACCCCTGGATGTAAATTGCCCAAAGAATTGAGCCGCACAACTAGTAGCTTTGTTTGCGTGTTACAATTGCGTGTTTTTTCTACGCCACACAACAAGAGATACAGTTGTAATTAACCTTTGCTTGTGAATAGGCTACAGAAAATTAAATTTTGCGTTGAAAAAGACGGTTTATTTTGTCAGCACCAGCAAACAAACTTAATAACTGTGGATGTAATTGCGCCAAAGAATTGACCACAAACTATAGGACTGTTACATTGTTTTCAGCACCCAAAAACATTGAAAACCGCTTTTAATTATACCTTTTAATTTTTTATTTTGGGGGCCAAAAGAAATTGAAGCTTACCCCAAAATAGTAGCTTTGTAGCTGTTACATTTGCGTGTATTCCAACCCACTCAACAAGAGATACAGTTGTAATTAACCTTTGCTTGTGAATTAGGCTACAGGAAAAATTTATTAATTTGGCGTTGAAAAAGAGGTTTCTTGGGGTCAGCACACCAGCAAAAAAAACGCTTAATTAACCCCTGGATGTAAATTGCGCAAAAGAATTGAGCAGCCAAAATGAAGTGTTTTTTGTATTGTAAAAAAAGCTGTTTTTTTTAAAATGAATACAAAGGAACTGGCTTAGACCCACTTGGAATTGAATGTTATATGCATGCAGTGGACGCACACTGGATTTCAGATCCCAATACCCCCAAAAAAATTAAAAATTTGAACATTAAGAGAAAGTCTCTGAGACAAGCTGAGACACCCCACAGAAATCGCTATATTAAAAATCAATTCTTCAGTAAAGCTAATCCCCGGCAGCACCTTCCCTGATGAGCACAGTGAGAGGAGTGTGAGCTCCCGGCGTCGCGCCCTGGACTTATATAGTGCGGTGACGTCACAGAAACCCCTGGTCTCTGATTGGCTTCACCTCTGCACATGTAATGCAGGCTATCCCTTCTTCCTCCCAGAGTGCTTTGCCCCATGTAGCGCCAGTGCTTGCAGCCATTTTATCAATCAAAAGCACACTTCGTTCACCCGAAGTTCCCCAAAGTTCACTTCGTTCCGAACCGAAGTTTTCCTGAAATTCTAAACGAATTCCACTTCGTTAGAATCGATTCGCCCATCTCTAATTATTCCCTTTTGTAGGGAACAAGTAGTCAGAGGTTTTCTGCTATATAGTTCTTCTATTTGAGTTCTCTGATATATTGTAGCATTATTTCTACCATACGTTATTGCTACTTATGTTTATTGTCATTAGGTGGTGGGGCCCTATATCATTTTGCTATGGGGGGCTATGAATTCTAGTTATGCCCCAGCCTTTATATGTTGCCTTCTTTTTGGATATACTCCTGTATTTGGCTTAAAAAACAAACAAAAAAAAACCAAAAAAAACCTGCCATGAATAATGCATGTATAATTCCAGCCACACAGTGTTTAAGTGTTGCAATAAATGTGGGACATGTCCTGGTAACAAAAAGAGGAAAAGTACCCTTCCAAAGTATGAACATCAACTCACCAGTTCACGTAGTCCATTATCTTTAGTAGTTATCCAAACAAACTAAACAGATGTAACATTTTCCTGCCCAAATATACTAATTTATTATTTCAGTGTAGAAATGTACAGTACCTAAACTGAACAATTATCATTTTCCAGGCAAAGTTCTTTGTGCCAAACAGGGTTGTACTGTTCCACAAGAATATCAGAGAATTCTCCAGTAAACTCTGACTGTAACACAATATTAGGCTCTGATACAAGAGTGCCAGAGCATCATATGTGCAGCAGTGGCTGACTACCACCGGGACTTCAGGACTTCCTTCCTCTGCTCTGAGCCAGATTGTTGGTGTTACTCTGTGAACCTGACCTGTGTGTTTGTTGCCTGTTCTCCTGCTGCTGATTCCTGCCTTTGTACTACTTGCTACGCTTGCCTGCTGCTGCCTGTTACTCCACCATGCCCTTCCTGTCTCTCTGGTTTCCCGCCTGGGCACTGAGATGTCTACCCGGCCTTGTGGCAGAGTGGGGTCTCCTTATACTCCACTCCCTGTTGCGATCTGCATCATCTCTCATGGTGACCCAGAGGATCCACACCTGCATCCGTTACAGTACAATCTGGCCATGGATCCCGCTGAGGCTCTCTTGTTCATCAAGGACAACTATTTCAAATGTTATAGACTATTAGAGTTCATCTATCTGAAGCCACACCTTCACCTCCGCAGGCCCTCGCCAGTTCTGGTCTGCACCTGCCATTGCCATCTCTTTACCACGGTGACTCTAAGACATGCCACGGGTTTCTCAGCCAGTGCACTATTCATTTTGAACTCCTGATGCATCAATTTCATACTGATTGAGCCAAGGTGGCTTTAATCATTAGCCTTAGCTGCACCCCTCTGGGAGCAAGGAAATCCGGTGACTAATATATAGGAATTTTAGGGTTCCTTCCGCAACGTTTTTCAGGAACTCCTCGGCCACAGCATACCTGCTTCGTTTAAGTCAAGGTGATTCCACGGTGGGGCAGTAAGCTATTCAGTTCCGCACTCTGGCCTCTAAACTAGTCTGGAATAAGGAGGCTCTTGTGGAAGCCTTCTGGGAAAGTCTTGCTGAGCAAATCAAGGACAAACTTTCTGGTTGTGATCTACCAACTACTCTGGACGACCTCATGCCGTAGTGACCAGAATTGACATCCGTTTTTCTGAAAGAGAGTTAGACCTTCACCAGTACTGCCTGGAGTTCCCTCAGCCTCAATTAATTTCCCACCTACTAAAGTCCTCTACAGCTGCGATCAACGTTTCCTCAAGATGAACCTATGCAGGTGGAGAGATTTCATCTAACGGAGGAGGAACGCACCCGGAGGCGCAGTCTGAAGCTGTGTCTATACTATGGCAGTACTAAGCATTTCCTGAAAAACTGCCCAGTTCACCTGACTGTGCCTCAGAAGCCCCTGCTCCTAAGTCTCGTGGTTGAGACAAGCCTGGGTGAAGACGCATCTGTCAGTCATTGGTCACCCTCAGTTCAGCATCTGGCCTCAGTTTTCAAGTTTTTGCCATCCTGGATTCTGCTTCCACAGAAAACTTTATTCATCCCTCCATGGTGGCCAAGTTCTGTCTGTCAGTCTTCCATCTAGAAAGGCCTCTGCGATTTTCGTCTATCAATGAGAAAGTCTTCATAGACTCTATTTTGTCTGCCTGTTGACACTACAGGCTAGGACGTCCCACAATCAGAAGATTTCGTTCTACGTTCTCCCACTCCAGTTCTCCTGGGTCTCCCATGGTTGAAAGTTTCCCTGCTCCTTTTTGGGATTGGAAAATATGAGATCACCTTTTGGGGGCCCAGAAAATGCCATTAATGCTGCCTCAAGCCTCCCCTATTGGTGCAACTCCACCTACCTGCCCCCCTGCCACCCCCCTTTTGGGTTATTTTCCAGTTTTGGGATTCTCAATCCAAAAGTTTTTTTTGTACCAACACGATAGCGGGCCCCCTTTTTTTGGAGTGCCGGGCCCCCTTGGGATCTTTCTGTATTTTCCCGGTGGGGCCCCGGAAAAAAAAATTGGGCTTAATGGGGTGGGTCCTTTTCACCCTGAAACCCCCCTGAAATTCCCCTTTCCCCCGGATCACGGATGCACTCATGTCTGCGCTCTCAACCCAGCCCCTGCTGGCATCTACTCATTTTAACCCTTTGCTTTTTGCCTGCCCCCCTGCTCCCCTGCTTGGGGTCCGGAAAACTAAACTCCCCCAAAGGTGCTTTGGCCCCCTGGGGCCACCCCATTGTTTTTTTGCTCCCCCGGCCGTTCAAAACTGGAGTTTTTAAAAAAAACCTCCTTCCTCTACCGGGGCCGGGTTTTTGGGTGTTAAAACTGTGAACCTGCCCCGGGTTTTTGTTGCCTTTCCCCTTTCTGCTGTTTCCTGCCATCTAATTACTTGCCTGCTGTCTGCTTGTTACTTCAACCCTGGTTCCTCGCTCGGGCACTCTGCTGTCACTGTGAGTACCAAACATCGGGGGGTTTGTAACCGGGGTTCCCCCACTTCCAAGCCCCAACCCTGCCTTGGGGTGGCCCTAAAAACTCCTCTCCCTGGCATGGTCTTCATAATCACTTGCAGTGACCCAGAGGATCCACACTGAAAAACCCCCAATTAAAAAAAAAAAGGCTGACTTTGAACTAATAACTTACCACTAAGGTCTATTCAATTTGTATTTTTTTCTTTTATGGGTTGAGTAACAAAAAAAACCCGTGGGTAATTTTTTTTTTTTTTATTTTTCTTAACGCAATATTTAAAAAGAAAGAATATAAAGCAATTACATTTGGCCCCCCCTATGAACCTTTTTCGATGGTCAAATTTCCCCCGAAATTTATTCCCCTTTTTGTGGGCTCAGGGAACTTCCAATTCAAAGTTGGTAACAAAGGAACAAAGGTCTAAAGGGGTGTTCCAAAAGTTAACAATTTCTCATTTGTCAATTTTAAATAGAAAATAGAAAACCCCCCCCCAAAAAAAAAAAAAAAAATAAAAAAAAAAAATCACCTTTTTTAAAAACCCCCCCTCCATGCTGGGTTGTCGATCCTAGGAGGGACTGCTGCGGCCTGTGGATGGCTGCAGGGTTACCCTGAAGGTTAAATGGTGATGTCATCAACTAGAATCCCCGGGGCGGGAAGTGGTGCAGATAGGTAAGTTTTTTTTACCCTTTTTACATCCTCTGACAACAAGAAGTTTTAAAATATTTTAGACACTCCTTTTAAAAAGGGTCACAAATCCAACCACTTGAAACTTGTTAGCAAATAAACTGATATATGAACCTTTATTAGCTGCTCTAGTGGACTCAGTAAGTACTTTGTGTAAGACCTGCTTTTTCTGACCTATATGCTTGTGGTCCTCCAAGATCAGGGTTAAGAAGGCTAAAGGTCACTGCCTATGGGGACACAGAAATAGCAAAGTAGAACATAAAGAGTACGGTACATAATTTATTTGCAATGCATTTTTGATACAAATTAATTACCTGCATTTAAAAGTTGAGCTGTACACTCTAAACTCTGTATGTAAAACATATTAATTTATTTTATAGATATTTATTGGTGAAGTAGCAACTTACTTTATAAAGTCTACCAGAGAACACCTGATTGTTCAAGAAAAGATGATTCTGACTGGAGAGTGCTGTTACTTGAACCCCTTAATCCGACGAATTAAAACCCATTCTAGGTAAGTTTATTTTTTTTTGGTTTTAAATTGGGTTTTTCCCTTCCTCGACAAAAAAAATCTCTATAAATCATGCATTTTTTTTTTGAAAACCAATTAGGGTTGAACAAATGGGTACATTTACCTGTGCAAAATTAACACTTAAAGGGGTTGTCTCACTACATTGATTCATCTTACCTCAGTCCTGTTTTCTTGGTTTCATTTTGAATGCAGAGGTGTATTTACTGGCTTCTACTAGGCTGCAGCAGAAGCCAGGTCTGTAGCTATAGCAACCAGTGCTGCAGCCTATCAGGAGAGATCAAACAGGTATGTAGCTATAGCGACCTGAGGAGGTGATGCAGCCCATACAAGACTGGATATCTAGGAATAGGTAGAACACTGTTAATGGACACATACTGCAAAGTGACTTATTTTTGCAAGATCTTTAACATGAGAAGCAATCCTTGTAGTGAGACAACCTCTTACCAAATGGAGTGCCAGAAATAAAGAAGTCTGACTCCGAGTCCTTATCCTAACTATTTTTAAAGACAGGGACATAGGGCCACATGTATGAAACTGTTTAGGTCTAAAATTCACTATCTTGCCCATGGGCAAAAAAGTGAGTTTTAGGCCTAAACAGGTTCATACATGTGGCCCAAAGTGTCATAGCGTGCTCCTTGAGCAGCATGTAAAAAACTTTTTTTTCCTGTACTCTGTGACCATTTTTTTTTATTTTAATTTTTTTTCAAAGATTTTTCAAAATCACAAAACAAAGAAAAAAATCTAAAAAAAGAAAAACCTCTGCTTACAACAGAGCATTAAGAGGGTACAATTGTACTTTCTGTAAGAACCTTATAATGACTTCATGCATAATATCATGATCACAGCATGGTGTTTCATATTAACATTATATCTAAATTATTACAGCATTGTGGGTTGTCCACACGTCGTATTTCCGGGCGTACTTCGGAGCATATTTGCACTGAAGTAAAAACCACAATACGGTAAAAACAATGAGTGTTGTGTAAAATTATCATTGTCGTTTAGACAACGATGATTTTATGATTGTATTTCTCAAGGCATACTGTATGACCGTATAAAGAAGTGACCTGTCGCTTACCCGTCGGGAAATAGAAAAATATACGAGTTAGAAAGCTTACTCGGGTCATTGTGCGTTGAAAGTGTGCGCCTGTGCACTGTGTGAACATACCCTTATGCACATCAGTATTAGAATGATATCATAGAATAGATCATAATTACTATAGCAGTATTAGGTAATTGTGAATTATATCATTTATAGCATCATGTTTTAGATAAACATTATTACATCATATGTATTAGATCAAGGTTTAATACATTTCAGCCTCATACATTAATTACACAGGTCTACAAAAAATAAAAAAATCAAGAGCTGTTTTGGTTATTCCACATAATCTGAATCCGAAAATGACCTCCATTTTGACATAGGACATCACATTTCCTGACAATTTAGGTAACTATGTTAAATAAGGCAATACACATAAATAAAAAGAAAATAAAATCATTTTGAACTGAAGTGAGCTCACTAACACTCACTAAAATTGTTTCTTTTTCCCTGTGAGGCTCCTCTTGGTACATTGACGCTTGTGAGTAGCATCTGGAATGTCTCTCTGAAGCATCCAATAATAGTATGCCATCGTTGTAATGCTCCATTTTCCTTGGTTTTTTCTTTCCATCTCTTTAATGTCCTGTTGGAATAGTTCACCTTGCTTTATATTATAATAATGCAAAAATAATCAAACAGCTTTTTTGTCACAGACCCTGTGTTATTAGAGAATAATGCATATTACGAATTAATTTCCCGGGCATTATGAGCGGCAACACAAACCCCTTTTAAAAAATTTTTTTTCATTTTTTTTTTAAGGTTGACCGGTTTGTTAAAAAAAAAAAAAATTGATATAGGCGGGGGGGAGCCTTTTTAAAAAAAAAAAAAAGCAAAAACAAAAAAAAAAAAAACTAAAACCCCCCTTTTCACGGGTTTTCTGGTTCCAGCGGGGGGCCCCCCCCGATTTTCTGATCAATAAAATGCCAAAAAGTAAAAAACAAAAAACTCGAGGTCCAGTTTGGCAAAGAACCAGGACCAAACATGCGTTACATTAAGCGCAGATCCCTTTTTTTTATATAATTTTTCCTCATTAAACAAAGCGTTTCGCTTTTTAAAAAAAACAACACTTCGCCGGGTTTTTCCATTAAAATGCACAACTGAAAAAAAAGTGAGGGGGATATGCCTACCACAAATACCCTTTTTTGTACCTTTTTTAATTACGTAATACACGGGGGTATATTTTAAATTTTTTTTGTCTTTGATTTCTGTTTATTGGGGACTTTTTCCCATACTCCCCCGTTCGAACTGTTCACTTTTTACATTGGATGTAAATTAAACATGTACCCTGTAGCCAAACAGTGATGGCCCCTTTGGGAAGCAAAGATGTAAACAGTAGAACAGAAAGGGGATACTGGAAAAAAGGGTCAGGGAAACTGAGAAGATGGGGGGGGGGTTTTTTGTTTTTTTTTTTAATTTTTTTTTTTTACGGGGCTCTAGAACTGTTATAGCAATTTTTTTTAACAAAGAGGCAACCCCTTTTAATAGCTTTTGTTGTATCCTAAGTAAGAATAAAAATAATGCAGCAAGTTATCTTTTTAAGTAATTTTGCTACTTCTAAAAATTTTTAAGGGTATTTTCCACACAGCACAATAAACGATCAATATTCGGGGGTTTAGTATTTTGGAACCCCTGAAAATCCGACATTTTTCTGTCCAAGACTTTTTTAAAAAAAAAAACACTTGTATTCTACACAGATCTTTTTTTTTAAAGCCCGTTTTTGGGGGGCCAGGTGCATTTAGCAGCGTTTTGTCGTCAGTTTCCCCTACAAAAAAATTTTTAATGGGGCAAAAGGTAAAAAAACAAGAAGCAACCGTGGTTTTTGCAAATACAGTGGCAAAAACCGCGGTCATGCATTGGAAAAAAAATCGGTCGACTTTCCGATGGTTTTTGTCCGATGCTGTGTGGATCCAGCCTAAGGCTTTGTGCAATATTCAGCAATATTATAGCTTTATGCTTATCAAAGTTGCTCGCATATTTACAACTTTAAAGAAAACACTGACCTAGAACAGCTAGGTATTAATTGAAATGCACTTGATGTGTTCCCCCTTCTAATGAAAATTGACTGAGTGCTAGGCTTTTGGGAAGAACCCATGATCCAAAAATCAGCGTAAATTTCCTTACAGCAAGAAAAGCCGTTCTAATGCAGTGATATTCAAGTCTTAAGAATGCAATTAACCAAACAGCTCAACCATCGCAGTGATTGAAAAAAACAATTGAATCAGGAGCATCTGATTAAATACCCAATTATATGTCATTATATATCATCTTCCTGCAGAAGAACAATGATCTTATGCTATAATTATATGAAACGGTTTGATGGGTTAATTAATTTTCCATCAGAAATTTACTAAAATTGTAACATGGTTCAGTGAATTTATTATTAACACAGCAACATCTTGAACTTTCGTGTTACATTTAATACATTATATTTTAGTACTACAGAAATTTTATACCCGAATTTAATGAAAGGGTCGTCCCCACCCCTACGATTTTTTTATGGAAAAACCAAGTTCTTTTTCAGGAAAATCTTTACAAGAACTGGGTGACAAGGATCTGCATTAGGGATAGTCCCATTTAATAGGGCGTATCTGTCTAGGGATAAGCCACCTATTTTCCAAGCAGAACAGCGGATCTTTTGTTTTTCATTACAAACAAAAAATTGCACAGCTTTTTATTCGTGCTGTGATAGGGGTTTCAAGAACTAATGTATCTCATTGGTGCAGGGTTTACAGTTTTTAGGTAGAAACCATGCATGACCCCCCCTGCCCCGCCGCGCATGAAGGTAGTATGGCGTGGGCTTGCTCAATGATTGGCACCACTGTGACAAGATCATGGGGTGCCTAGCAGTTGCTATGTGCTATGGCAGTCACATAAGTATAATGAAGGCTTCCAGGGCGGTCATGTTACTGCTCCCATTATTTTGTATAATCAGTAGAAAGGGGGCCCTCCTGGTTCCTTCTGCATTAACAAAAAAATGCGGCAGTATACAAGAGATCGCACCCCATTGTGTTCACATACCCTATGGGAAAGACACGAAGAAGTTAAAAAAAAAAGTTTTAAAAATATTAAAAGTAAAAAAAAGTTTGCCATATTTGGTATCGCTGTGCCCATAAAAGTCCGATCTATTAAAAGATAACATCATTAATCCCATACACTGAACACTGTTCAGTGTATGGGATTAATTTTGGTCATTTGATGTCTCCAAAACATTGGAATTGAAAATGATCAAATAGGTGCATGGATCCCAGAATGGTATCAATAAAAATAACACCTCAATTAAGTCCATCGACTGAAAAACAAAAAAATATTGGTTGCAGAAATTGGCGCTGCAGTGCAATTTTAAAAAATAGAAAGAGTTTTATTTTTTTGTTTAAAAATGCTAAAACATAATAAAAACACACAAAATTTGGCATAATCTTAATTGTAGCGACCTGAAGAATACGGATGGCATGTCACTTAAACTGAAAGTTGAACTCCATAAAAACCCCCACAAAAATGGTGCAATTGATTTTTTTTTTACATTTTTTTTTTTACATTCTCCCCATTCCCTCCCCTACATAGAATTTGGGGTTTATCAGTATATTATAGGGTACTGTTAATGGTGCCACTAAAAAAAAAAAAACCCTCATAGGACTATGTAGCTGGAAAAATAAAAAGTTATGGCTCTCAGAATGTGGGGAGGTAAAAGTTAAAACCAAAAATTGCTGCATCACTAAGGAGTTAAAGGGGTTTTGCAAAACTTTTAAAAACCTTAGGTGACATGTATGATTCTCGCCGCGTCGGAGCGCACCTTTCCGGCAGTTTTCCGGCGAAATCTGTGCCTGATTTATGTCGGCGCCGGGGCGCGCTCATTCATTTCATGTAAAGTCCGCCGCGCCCCGCCAGTGTGTGGGGCGCAGTGCGGGGACTTAGGCGCAGTGCGGGGCTACGCCTAATATTCGTCATCCGAGGAGGTGTGCTCATACATATCATGTAAAGTCCGCCGCGCCTCGCCAGTGTGTGAGGCGCAGTGCGGGACTGCTCCTCACATGTATTCCGATTCGAGACAGGCTGGTAAAACAGCGAGAAATCATTAAAGATGTCCGTGCGGAGTATGAATAAAAAAATCGCCTTTATAAAGGCGTCAAACATTCTCTGAAAAGAGCTGAAACCTACTAAAAAAAAGACATAAATAAAATCACTTTCCAAAAATCTAGAACGGCGCTATATCGGGAATTAGGATATTGGAAATTGCCGGGAAATACAGTAATTCAAATTCTGTAAGCTATTCTCATTGGTCGGCAGAAGCCAGCCAATCAGAATAGGAGCGACAGTGAACCATTATAACCTATGGAGAAATATTGACCAATCAAAATCAAGGTGGGACAGTTCAAAATACAGTAAAAATGCAGAAAAGAGCTGATTGGTTGAACTAGCGGGGCTTGGCTATCTCGGCCAATCAGAGCGCAAGCTACTTGTCCCATTGTAGTCTATGGAGAGATAGAGGCAATGGAGTATGATAAAAAAAAATCATTTTTATTAAGTGTAAAATATTCTCTGAAAAAGAGCTGAAACCTTCTATAAACATAAATCAATTAAATCCGAACAGACGCATTTGTCGCCAAGACCGGTGCTACATAAGGAATTGGGATATAGAGAATTGCCGGGAAATACAGTAGTTCAAATTCTGTAAGCTCTTCTCATTGGTCGGCATAAACCAGCCAATCAGAATAGGAGCGACAGTGGCCCATTCTAACCTATGGAGGAGTATTGACCAATCGGAATAGGAGCGACAGGGACCCATTATAACCTATGGAGAAATATTGACCAATCATATTCAAAGGCGGGACAGTTCAAAATACAGTAAAAATGCAGAAAAGAGCTGATTGGTTGAGCTAGCGGGGGCTTGGCTATCCCGGAATTTTTACTGTATTTTGAACTGTCCCGCCTTTGAATATGATTGGTCAATATTTCTCCATAGGTTGTAATGGGTCCCTGTCGCTCTTTTGATTGGCAATACTCCTCCATAGGTTAGAATGGCACGTCGCTCCTATTCTGATTGGCTGGTTTATCCCGACCAAGGGAAAAGGGACGTACATAATTTTAATTACTTGTATTTCCCGGCAATTCTCTATATTGAAATTTTCCGATGTAGCGCGTTTCTGGCAACAAAGCGTTGTTAGAGATTGTTTTGGGGGTGTGTGACCCAAGAAACCGTTCTTTTTCAACGCCAAAATATATAAATTTTTCCTGTAGCTAATTCATAAGCAAAGGGTTTTAATTACAACTGAAATCTCTTGTTGTGTGGCGTTGAAAAAATGCAATTGTAACACGCGACAAAGTGCTAGTTTGTGCGGCTCAATTTTTTGGCGAAATTTTTACATCCAGGGGTTAATTAAGCGTTGTTTTGCTGGTGTGCTGACAAAAATAAACCGTCTTTTTAAACGCCAAAATTATACATTTTTCCTGTAGCCTAATTCATGTCGAAGGTTAATTAAGCTGTTTGTGCTTTTACTTTTTGTAAACACACAGTGTTTTCAACGACACATACAAGTAAATTTTTTCTGGCCATTTGTGGAGCGCAATTTATACCCAAGGGTTCCCCAAGTTTGGGTTACTGGGTTCATTTGGAGTCAAAAAAAGGGGTGTATTTTTTATCATATACAGATATCTTCATCAAACAGTGTCTGTCATTTTTTAGAACAAACAGTATGTCAGACAGAGAGGGGGGCAGGCTCTGCACCTGCGAGTGGCAGTGGCACAAACATTCCTGGAACAGGCCCAGGTCGCAGCACGCAAGGGGACGTCGCAGCAGGGGTCACTCGGTGAGGCCACAATGCTGCTGTCATCTAGCGACTGTGTGTTGTTTCAGCAACCCAAGGGTTCTTGATTGGTTGACTAGGTCATCCTCTTTCTCCCAGATGACATCTGACAACCCAGCCAAGGGGTCGGGTGGGAACCTCAGACACAACCATTAGTTGGCATGGCCGGGAGGGGTCAGTGGCCCTCACCTGCCCTCACCCTGCCTCTGTCCCACCCGGTTCCCTCAGCCAGAGATCTACTATGTGGTTGGGCTCAGCGCCACTATATAGCGAGGAATGAACAATTTGAGGAGGGCAGTCAGCAGCTACTTGGCAGCGAAGAAATGGGGCCAATATCGCCTGCTTCTTGCAGTAGGCGGCAAAGTTTAGATGGGGGAGAGTGGCATGGGAGGTCATGTTGTGAGAGGTCAGCCTCGGCATACCAAGACGGTGATGAGGACAGCAGTGACGATTGAAACACAAATAGATGATGATGTAGCCGACCGCACTTGGGAGCCGGGTGAGGCAAGGGCTTCTCATGTCAGGAGAAGGAGGGCGTCAGCTTGCGCGTCAGGCAGCAGCGCAGCCAGCAAGTGGGTCGGGGTGGCCGTGAGTCAGTAGGATAGCAGCAGTGTGAGGTCGGGAGCCAAGCGGCCACGGGGTTAAAAAACCGCTTCGCAGGTCCAGAAAGTGGGGCACAGGGGCTCAGCGAGGGCCCAGCGGCGGCAGTAGTCACTCAGTGCGGAGCGTTGGCGGTAAAACCCGATACTCGGCGGTGTGGCAGTTCATTTGCTAAGACCCCGGGAGGAGCCGAATATGGGTATATGTAGAATCTGTGGGCAGAAAGTGAAGCGTGGCCAGGGAGCTAACGTTGGCACCAGCCCTGCGTCAACACATGCAGCGTCACATCGGTGGCCTGGGAGAAAACGTGGCTCAGATGTGGTGGTCCATCCTGCGCCGCAGCAACAGCAGCAGCAGCAGCGCCCAGTGGCATGCATGCCATTGCAGCAGTCAAGGCTCCACCACCTTGCAGAAGGGGGCTGTTTCTCTTTGAACATCATCTCCCGGTCCAGATGCCCCTGCTCCTCGCTACTCATGGCGCCAGCAGTCGTTCAGCGAGGGGCGATTGCAAAGAGACAACAGTATGCTTTCCAACCATCCTAAGGTGCAGCAGCTGACCGTGCTCCTGTCCAAGTTGTTGGTATTGCAGTCCCTCCTTTCCAAATGGTGGACTCTGCACCATTCAGAGAACTAAGGGCTTGTGCCGAGCCGGATGGAGAGTTCCAAGCCGTAATTTCTTTTTCCAAAAAGGCATTTACCAGCGCTTCATAAATATGTAGAACAGAAGGTGGGCCGTCCTTGGCTTATCGGTTTGGTCCATGGTGCATGGCAGCGCGGACGTCTGGGCTGTAACTACGGTCAGGGCCAGTACATGTCCTTTACGGCCCACTGGGTGAATGTGCTTCCTGCCCAGGCACACCAACAACTTGGACAGGAGCTGCCGCTTTCTCCTCCCCGTTGTCAAACGGGCGACTCCTGCCCCAGTGCCCGCCTCCCCCTCCTCCACCACCACCACCTCTCAAGCCTCCACAAGTACTGTCCATCATACCACATGTGTAGGGCACAGCGGTGTCACGCAGTTCTACACCTGGCTTGCCTCGGCGAACGAAGTCACACAGGGGGGGAAATGCTCCGCGTCATGCAGCAAGAAATCGATGTGTGGTTTTCTCCGCGCCAACTGCAAATCGGAACCATGGTGAGGACAATGGGAGGAACATGGTGTCCGCGCTGCACCGAGGAGGGATGGTCCATGCGCTCCTGCATGGCGCACGTGTTAAATCTGGTTGTGAAAAGGTTCCTAAAGTCTTCCACCGATCTTCAGAACTTTTGGGAAAATGGCCAGGAAACTGTGCATGCACTTTATCCATTCGTACAAAGCCAGGAACACCCCCCTCGAGTTGCAGCGGCAGAACGGCCTTCCCCAAAAAAAAACTCTGATATGCGATGTTTCCACCGCTGGAATTCCCGCCTGCACATGTTGGGGCCGACTGTATTTAAAAGAGAAAGGCCATTAACGATTTTTTGATGATCCAGGCAGACAGAAGTACTCCCTGTGTAACTTTGATGTCAGCCAGTGGCAGCTCATGTGTGGGCACCCGCCGTTTGTTGAGGCCATTCGAGGAGGCAAAGTTATTTGTCTGTCGCCAGGACTACCGGGATGAATAACGTCATTCCACTGTTCATGTCTGGAACAGATGCTGAAAAATCTGTCTGGGCAGGGGACTGGAGACGTGGCGATACATCTCGTGGCCACATGAGTCCCGGGGGGGACTGAAACGGAGGAGGAGGAGGTTTGACATTGGAGCAGAAAGCATTGTCTGGTGAAATGAGTGGATTTTCTACAGGTGACAAGAGAGGAGGAGCAGGAGCAGCTGGAGGAGGTGGATGGAGATGAGGAAGACGAGGCAGATGACCCCAGCACCGTGGCAGTATACAGTGGAAATGGAGGCAGGGAGCCCCTCGGAGTCACTTGTGCAGATGGCCCGCAGCATGCTTTTTGCCTGGCTTGTGACAGGCCGAATAGTCAGCATCCGGCAAGGGGATGACTTTGGCTCTCCACCCTATTGGACTCTCGCTACCGGTCCAAAATGGGAGCCTTTTTCCCAGCTATTGAGAGGGAAAACAAACTCAAATACTATAGGGAAATCACCGTAATTTAGTTGGCCGCTGCCTATGTGCGGCCCTGTCCCTTTCCTCTGACAGGTCTGACCGGGGGGGTTCCTCAGCGCTCACGTACTACTGCCGCGGCTGCTGGGAGAAGGTGGGGAGGTAGGAGCAGTACCAGCTCCATCAGTAGTAACCTAAGTCTGGAGTCACTGATGAGCAGCTTCCCTCACACGCCTAGTGAGGAGGGCAGTCGCCAGCAGCAGCAGGACCTGGAGCAGTCCCTGAACCAAAAAGGTTGTGGCCTACTTGGACAGCACTCTGCCACCTCAGTTTGAAGATCCGCTGGACTACTGGGAGCCCAAACTGGATGTGTGGCCGCAACTTGCAGGTTTGCAGTGGAGAAGCTGTCCTGCCCGGACAGTAGTGTGGCATTAGAGCGGGTGTTCAGTGCGGCGGGGCCATTGTTACCCCAAGGAGAACCGCTTTTTCCACAGGAAATTGTGGAACGACTGACCCTTTTTCAAGATGAATCAGGCGTGGATCGGCCAGGATTTCCACACACCAATGCCTTAGGCGTCAGTCTGGGTTCAACTACCTGCCCCAGGCACTATTCTGATGCCGCCACCCGCCTGATGCCACACATCTGCTGCAGTTTCTCCATCTGCCTTACCACCATCTTTACCAGGGACTGGTATTGCCCCCCACTCAACACTCTGTCATTGTGCCACTCAATGACCTCATGCTTTCTGTGTTGCTGTTGCCGTGACATCCACACTGTGTCATTGTGGGCCCCTGTCTGACCTCATGCTGCCTGCTGTGGCTGCTGCCATGTCCTCCACACTGTGTCATTTTTGCCACTGCCTGACCTCATGCTGCTGCCGCCGTGACCTCCGCTCTCAGTCATTGTGCCCCTCTGTGGCCCCCTCCTGTTTTGCCACCTCCAGAATGTCATTGTGCCACTGGGCTGACCTCATGCTGCTGCTGTGACCTGCCGTGCCCCCCACACTGTGTCATTGTGCCACTGCCTGACCTCATGCTGCTGCCGCCGTGACCTCCGCTCTCAGTCCTTGTGCCATTCTGTGGCTTCCTCCAGTTTTGCCACCTCCAGAATGTCAGTGTGCCACTGCCTGATCTCATGCTGTTTCTGTGTGACCTCCACACTGTGTGATTGTGCCACTCTGTGGCCTAATACTGTTTTTCCACCTCCAGAATGTCATTGTGCCATGCCTGATCTCATGTGCTGCTGTCGTGAACTCCACACTGTTGTGATTGTGGCACTCTGTGGCCCAATACTGTTTTGCCCCCTCCCGAATGTCATTGTGCCCACTGCCTGATCTCATACTGCTGCCGCCGTGACCTCCCCACTGTGTGATTGTGCCATCTGTGGCCATAATTTTTTGCCGCCTTCAGAATGTCATTGTGCCCCTGCCTGATCTCATACTGCTGCCACCGTGACCTCCCCACTGTGTGATTGTGCCACTCTGTGGCCTAATACTGTTTTTTCCGCCTCCAGAATGTCATTGTTGCATGCCTGACCTATACTGCTGCCGCCGTGACCTCCACACTGTGTGATTGTGCCCCTCTGTGGCCTAATACTGTTTGCCGCCTCCAGAATGTCATTGTGCCACTGCCTGATCTCATGCTGCTTTCTGTCGTGACCCCCAAATTTATCATTTTGCCACTCTGTGGCCTAATTACTGTTTTGCCGCCTCCGAATGTCATTGTGCCACTGCCTGACCTCATACTGCTGCCGCCGTGACCTCCGCTCTCAGCATTGTGCCCCTCTGTGGCTTCCTCGTGTTTTTCCACCTCCAGAATGTCATTGTGCCACTGCCTGACCACATGCTGCTGTGGCTGCCGCCGAAACCTCCACACTCTGTCACTAATGTTGCCACCTGAGCTCTCAGCTTGTTTTTTTCAGCTTTCGCTGGCATGACTTTATCAGGCTACATTCCCGCTTGAGTTTTTTGGTCAGTTTTGGCCTTTAAATGCCCAGGAATTTTATAGTGAAGCGATTCTAAGAGCGGCGGCAGTCCATCTGCGTGTCATACTTAAAACACAACATTGTATGAAGCCAAAAACCCAAACTCCCTTGCATATTTAAGCATGGCACAAACATTCTACAGCAACCCTGCAGGCTCTGTGGGAGCCTGGAAATAGCTGCTTTTTATCGCGATTCGTGCCGAAGTAATTCGGACCGAATTTATTTTTGTTGGAAAATTCGGCGAAGGGACCGAATCGAATTTTTGAGAAATTCGCCCATCTCTAATAATAATTATTAGTATAGTTATTCCAGCAACCTCCTGACTGTGTGTAGTTACTTGTGTAACTGCTATCTAGAGAATGTCATATTGTTAATAAAGTTAGCTATTAAATAAAAACAGGATACAACTATTTCTAGGTTGTTATTAAT
Organism: Phyllomedusa bahiana; assembly: GCA_025379985.1. Lineage (NCBI taxonomy): Eukaryota > Metazoa > Chordata > Amphibia > Anura > Hylidae > Phyllomedusa > Phyllomedusa bahiana. The sequence continues at coordinate 19,019 of JAODAL010019550.1, read as the reverse complement.
ACAGCTAGCTGTAAAAGAAAGCAGAAAGATGAGGCAAGAGAAGAATATCGTTGTCTTTTCCATAAACATTGACATACATGATAAGACGCTGCTGGAGGTAGTAATACTGGAGAAGTTCTGCTCCCCAATAATTATTTTACCTGGATACTAGGGTCACATGACTTGTGTGCGGTGGTCATAGAACTGCTTAGACTACACAGTTACACCATGGGAGCCTTGCTGTGGACTCTACAATGTTTTTGTTTTCTATGCATGGGCATACAAAAAGATGCATAGCAGCAGAATTTCTTTAAACATGTAAATTGGAAAATTGTAAGCTTTTCTATTATAGACTTAATGGATAAAATTACTGGAAAGTGTATATCTCTTTTAAACATATAGGGAAAGGTAAATAAACATTCTTACCAAATACATTTCTGCTCTGATTTTGCTTTAATTCAAAGATACAGCAGGTTATCTGGTCTGTTTGTTTAAAGGTGACTTTCAAGATTACTGTCCACCTCTCTGCTGTTGCCATCCAGCCCCTTCCTGCTGCTAAAACATTCTTTGAAACAAAAGGGGGTTTGGGAACCCAAGGAAACCCTCTGTAAAAGTCAAGATAGTTCTCGCGTATTTTAAAAAAAAAGCAAAATCAGAACAGAAAATTATTTGGTAAGACTGACTGCCTGTTGACCAAATATGTCTAGGTGGTTGACATGTAAGTCTGCATGAATGTTCCTTGAAGTCCGTACGAGTGGAGAACTGGTTGTCAGCGTTAGTTGGCTCTCCACTGAGCAGGCAGGGGTGAACTATTAGGGCATGTCCCCATGGCACGGTTTTCGGCCGTTTTTTCAGCCGGTTTTCGGTTTTTCAGGCCGCCTGAAAAACCGGCCGAAAATGAGCACAATGGTGCTCTATGGAAAACCCGTGTAGCAGTCCCCACTGCACAGGTTTTCCGTCGGCCACAAAACATTCAACAAGCACAATCTTCCGTCCAGTTCTCGGATGGAATCTGTGCTTGTGAATGTGAAGAAGGAGGGCTTTTCTCCGCTCGTCGCGGAGAAAAGCCCCCTCCCCCCCCCGGCCGTGGGGACGGCCGCAAACCCGGACAATTACCGGCTAGTAAAACCGGCCGGTATTTGTCCTGTGCCATGGGAACGCACCCTTATTGTACATTAGATTTACAGATAGGCAGGGAACTTCTTGGAGCCAGCGGTTATGTAACCACCAAGGCTCAGTAACTGCAGATGGTGCTGGGTCTTATCAGACCCAAATCAACTTCTCAGTAACTTTATGGGGTGTTATTCACCCTAAATTTCCCGTGTAGCTAGGAGGAAATATATCAGCCTCAGATACAGGGGAAATCAGCAAATAAAGAAAATACAATTATGGAAAAATGGCCCCCAAACAGGGATGTAGCTAAAGACTTGTGGGCCCTGGTGCAAAACTTCAGCTTGGGCCTCTCTGCCTCTGGACAATGAATGTGGACCACTTCTTTTTGACAATAGGTTCCCTAGTTGGCGTTGCCGTGGACAATTATATCATTTGAAATGGAGTCAGGCTGATAAAAATGTATACAAGGGCCATATTATTACCGCATGTCGCTACTGTATAGTGACTAACACCACCATAATGTTACTCTCCAAACTAGTATACCAAGACCAATAACAACAAGGACCAAATAATACTGTCAAATGCTGACCACATATCACCACCATAAAGAGACTGAATAATACTATCCTATTGTTTATGAATATACACGAAGACTACTATTGCCGCCATACAGTGAAGGTCTATGATCTTATCCCTGACACCCTTAGAAAGCTCTTTGGTCCTGCCTATGTTGGAGAAATTAGAGTCTGAATGATTAATTGAGTCCGTGGACAAGAGTCCTTTTTAAAGGTGACTATTTAAGACAGCTGTCTTTAATGCAGGTAACAAGTTGATTAGGACCATCTAACTGGTTTGTAGAGCCATGACTCTTAATGGTTGGTAGGGGATCAACTACTTATCCCTCTCAGCAAAATGCAAATAGATTTATATAATTCATACAATGTGATTTTCTGGATTTTATTTTTGATATTCTATTTCTCAATGTTAAAATTAACCTACCCTTAAAATTAAAGATTGTTCATGTCTTTGTCAGTGGCAAACTTACAAAATCAGCAAGGGATCAAATACTTATTTCCTTCTTATTTCCTTCACTTTATCTGGAGATTAGGGCAGAGATGTATGGAGGCGAGTTTATGTAGAGCCTTGTAGGTCATGGTTAGTAACTTGGAACTGAATTTGTGGGCAATGGGTAGCCAATGAAGGGATTGGCAGAAGGGAGAAGCAGAGGACTAGCGAGGAAAGAGGTGGATAAGGCGGGCAGTACAGTTGAGGATGGTATGGAGGGGATCAAGAATGCTAGACAGGAGGCCACAGATGAGGATGTTGCAGTAGTCCAGGCGGGAGATGACAAAGGCATGGACTAGCATTTCTGTAGTATAAAAGGTAAAGGGATTTTCTCACTACAGGCTTTTGCTTTCATCTGAGTTTTTCACTGGTTTAGATTTTCAAATCCAGGGACGGGTCTCTCCTCCTAGTAGGTGTGTCCTCCCTCACTGAGGAGTGATGACCTCATCACATCCCATCCCTCTCCCGAGTCCTCTTCTTCATCCTGTGCAAGCAGTGGGAGAGAGTGGATGTCACAGCTCTGCAAACCTCCTGCATTGTTCAATTCTCTTGCCTGGAGAGCTGTGTGTGTCACCAATCTCTCAGGCTCTACAAGCAATCTTTGTAACCAGAACACCTGTAATGGTGTAAACAGTTATAAATACAGTCTGAAATGATGAAACAAATGTGAGAAAAGCAAAATGCTCCTCCTCTTTTATCAAGCAGCGTGTATATGGGTGTTTTATATGGGTGGGGGGAGCAGAGTGTATAAGGGTGTGTTATATGGGTGGGGGAGCAGAGTATATAAGGGTGTGTTATATGGGTGTGGGGAGCTGAGTCTATAAGGGTATGTTATATAATTGGGGATAGCAGAATATATAAGGGTGTGTTACATTGGTGGGGGAGCAGAGTATATAAGGGTATGTTATATGGGTGGGGAAGGAGAGTGTATAAGGGTGTGTTTTATGGGTGGGGGTAGCAGAGTGTTTTAGGGTGTGTTATATGGGTAGGGTGAGCAGAGTGTATAAGGGTAATATAGGTGGGGTGAACAGAGTGTATAAGGTTTTGTTATATGAGTGGGGGGAGAGAATCTAACAGCAAAAGAGACTCAGTAGTTGCTCAGATCCTTTAGATTAGAGCTGTCACTTAGGATCAGAGAGAAGCACAGGCAGCCTGTTTTACATAACTCAAAGGGGAGTGAGCACATAGAGTACAGGACAGACAATCACAGCACAGGGGCATGTCCCGACCAGAGGTTGAACTAAATGCAAGCAACCAACCATAGCACAGGGTGCTTGGCTGACCTCAGGCTGCAGAAGTAGCTCTAGACACACACAGATTAGGTAACAGCTGCTATACTAAATGATTTAAGTAATACGAACCAATTGCTTAAGTGCTTATTTTTACTGTCACTATCATTACAGACATGATCTTTGTAGTGAGAAAACTCCTTTAAGGAATGAGTAGATTCAAGAGATATCTTCCAGGTCTAGGACGCAGGCAGAGGTAAGGGCTTGGATGTGTTTGAAAGACAGAAAAGAGTCAAAGGTTATCCCAAGGCAGTGGGCTTGCGGGAACAGTGAGAGTGTAGAGCTGTTGACTATGATAGAGAGATCAGGTAGATAGATAGAGTGGGACGGTGGAAAGATGACAGACTCAGTTTTCTCCATATTTAATTTTATGAGACGGGAGGAGAAGAAGAATGATATGGATGATAGAGAGTCTGGAATCCGGGAGAGCAGAGAGTTAACATCTTGGCTGAAAATGTAAAGTTGAGTGCCGTCAGCGTCTAGGTGGTACTGAAAGCCATGTGATGCTATGAGTTGACCCAGGACAAGAGTGTAGATAGAGAATAGTGTTCCAAGGATTGACCCCTGGGGGGCACCAACAGAGATAGAGACTGTCTCTTAGCGAGATATGACTCACTCTCCACAGGGAATATTGCTTTATGGTTAAACCCCTTTAAAAAAAATAAAAAATCTAATGTAAAATTTACATAAAAATAAAGCCTAGCATTTCATGGCAAAAGGCAAAAAAATTAGTAGAATAACTGAGCACAAAAAAGCGTTCTAGCATTCAAACCTGCATGTACAAAGGAAAATGTGCTTGGTCAGGAAGAGGGGTGAGCAGCCTGGTCAGGACTTGGTTAAAGCTAATCAGTGGGATTCGAATAACCCTTTAAGACTAGTGGTAGAGGTGGTGTAAACAGTCACATTAAAATTTGTATTGAGATGACACATTTGGACATTAACAATGAATCTATGTTCTGCTTTTTTTTGCTGTGCTTTACATTGTTTGGCTCGAGCTGCTCGTCACACTATTTACGCCAGTACATAAGGTATTGTAATTGCTACATGTCAGTTTATTTCACATTAATGCAATTGGCTTTTACAACCACTATTGTATGTTCTTCTCTGTACTCCGTCCCCTATTATGAAGTTCATTTTCTCACAGTAACTGACAGTTGTGTGGAGGTTGGTGACATTACTACTTGACAGACAGTCTTCCACTGACTAATTGCTCAGAGTCTTGTTAATGCAGTTGCACACCCACAAAATAATGAGCGGCTTGCTTCTTTTCTTCAGTTAAGCAGCTGTTGCACATAATATAACTGCTTGGTTATAATTTTACTTCACTTCCAGCTAATAACACTTTCAACTTAGTTTTCTGTATTGTCCTCATTCAGCCTTATTGACACCGCTGTAATGTTATGGATTTTTAGAACGTTCCGAACAATTTCTTGGTATATCTTTTGGTCATTTTGGCATTTCTTACAGTTTAATTCCATTTGTTCCTGTTTTAATTAAGGTTGATGGATGAAAAATATTATTTTTATGCTTCTGGATAATGAAATCTGCTACCAGTACCTTAGTTGTAGAATATTGATTTCTACCAATTTCCTGAGAAAAGTAAACCATGTGATATGTTATCCATTCCTACTGCAAGATATTAAAAAGTGAAATAGGTGCAATTCAGACATAGACGCCTATCACAGAAAAAAGTAAATCTATAGACAGTGGGCCTCATTCATGAAAACTGTCTAAGCGTTAGACTGTCCTTGTTGTCCATAACAACCAATCAGAGCTTAGCTTACATTTTCTGTTACTGCTCTTGAAAAATGAAAGCTGCTCTCTTATTGACTGCTATAGCCAACAAGGACAGTCTTAGGCTTAGACAAATTTCATGAATGAGGCCCATAATGTCTAAATTCACTCAGCCTACTGAAAATGACATTATTCATAATAATAAGCAATAGGCCACAATTCAGTTATCACTAAAAAGGTCACACCTACTTATACAAGGGCAGATTGCAATTTACCAGGTCCCAGCGGAATGCAGCTGAGCCACAATGTTCTATGGGGGAGGTTGCAAATGTGAAAAATGCTAATGAACAGCTATTCTGATAGGGTGCTTAGTATTCTAATTGCTCATATAGAATTCTTCTACAGTTTAAGTCATTTGTCACACTTTGCATTTTTAGAGGTTTTTTCATTGCTAGTGTTTTTACCCGTAAATTTTTTCAGCCAAAACTGATATTATTAAATTTAATAGGATTTCTCTATTGTTATTCGGTAGATATGGAGCTCTTTATCATGTAAACGTATCTCTGATCTTTACATACATCTAGTTAATAAGCCAAAAACTTAAAATTTAAGGAATGTTTAAAGGTAATTTGTTTAAGGGCAATCAAGGTTTCTTTTAAATAAAGGCAGTCCTCGACTTACACCGTTCCAACTTACATCTATCCCCTAGTTACAAACGGAGACTTATGGGGCTTGCTGGCACTGGTAGTTCCATGTTCTACAGCAGATAGTAGCTGTGAAATGACAAGTTCCATCATGCCACAGCAGCACATGAGGTGAAAATGAATTGAAATCTTATTAACAATGGCACTAACAGCAAAATAAATGTAAAAACCCTTCCCTGCACTATCTGAAACAAAAAAAAAAAAACCTTTTGTGCTGGAGTTACATTTAATAAATATTCCTGTTCCGACTTACATACAAATTCAAGCCTATGGTTATTCTCACTTAGGTCGGATCTACACAGCATAGTTAGAATGCAGTTGTAAATTCGACAATATTTTAACTCCATTGCACTGTAGTTTTTGGTGCGGGTTTCCGTTAAAAACCGTGGTGGTTTTTTCGATTTCCCTCCAGCCCAGTACATTTGTAATCTACGGGAATCTGGTGGTAGATAGAACATGGTTTAGAAAACCCACAGTACAAAATCTGTGTCGTGTAGACTACAGCACAGATTTTCTATTGCTGTCTATACAGCACTGGTTATAGTCAGATTTTCATAGGATTCTAAATACCGAATCCGCCAAAAATCCGACCATAAACCGGTGCTGTGTAGACATAGCTTTAGAAACATACGTTGTGTAATATGTGGCAGAAATATAAGGAATATCTTTGAACTTCTTCCGTTGGTCTCACTTTCTTATTGGTGTGGACTTTACTTCATTTTAGGATATTAATTAGCCTCATTCAAGGGAACCAATCCTCATCCTGGCTCCTGATGCATATGGACAATACATATAAGTGTACTTTTTATTTATTATTTTATTTTACGAGCTGCAGATTTGCAATAATTCACAGATTACAAAAGTAATTTCACCCAGAATTACACTTGAAATCTGCTTGAATTTCTGTGTAATAAAGTACTAGTCTTCTTCAATACAAGACAGAGATATAATACCATGTGTATGTAAATAGAAATAGGGACTGTCACACTGTTTCCTTGGATTCAGCTTTCTTGATGAGTATTTAAGGGGAATTATTTCCCTCCTTCCCTGAAGATTGTAAGCCCTCACAGGCAGGGCCCTCTCTCCCTTTGTACCAGTTGTTAGTCACTTATTGTCACTATAATTGTTTGACCAATGTTATTTATGTACTCACCTCAAATGTACAGCGCCCTGGAATCAAGGGCGCTCTAAAATAAATAATAATTATAATAATTATTATTTATTCACCCTCCGTGCCCTGGTAGTGCAATTCTGTTTGTTACCAACATATCTCAGGTGCCGTTTTAAAGGGGTTATGCCACTTTACAAAATTCCCTCTGAGGCTAGCTTGAAGCTGTGAGCGGGTCTCAGAGAACAGGAACATGCCCTGCTCGGCTATATTCAGAACCATCATAGAGATGAAGAGGGAAAACTGCAGAAATGCAGCCATTTTCCTGATGTCTAAGGCCGGTTAGATGCGAACCACTAGCTGGCCTCAGAAGAGATTTTGTGACATGCCATAACCTGTTTAAGAAAGATGAATCCGAGGAAACTGACAGACAGCCTCTAATTCTGTTAACTTAAAGGAGTTGACTCACCAGGCTGTTTCACTGAGCTACAAGCAGCTGGTTTTACTCTCGGATTTTGACGTGGATTTAGTATTTGAAAATCAATAAAATTCAACTGTAAAACCATTCCCATAGACCTCAATAGAACATCCGAGTTGTAGTCCTCACAGCTCAGATTTTCTGAGGTCAGAATTTATAACCACCATTTCACAGATAGATGCAGTATCTCACAAAAGTAAGTACACCCCTCACATTTTTATAAATATTGTATTATATCTTTTCATGGGACAGCACTGAAGATATGAAACTTTGGTACAATGTAAAGTAGTCAATGTACAGTTTGTATAAAGGTGTCAATTTGGTGTGGCCTCAAATTAACTCAACACACAGCCCTCAATGTCTAAACCACTGGCAACAAAAGTGAGTACACCCCTAATTGAAAATAGACAAATTGTGCCCAAAGTGTCAATATTTTTTAAGGCCACTATTATTTTAAATCACTGCCTTAACTCTCTTAGGCATGGAGCTCACTAGAGCTTCACAGGTTGTCACTGGAATCCTCTTCCACTCCTCCATGACGACATCACAGACCTGGTGGATGTTAGACCTTGCGCTCATCCACCATCTATTTGAGGATGCCCCACAGATGCTCAATAGGGTTTAGGTCTGGAGCACCTTTACCCTCATTTTTTTTAAGCAAGCCAGTGGTCGTCCTGGAGTGTGTTTGGGGTCGTTATCATGTTAGCATACTGCCTTGTGGCCCAGTTTCCAAAGGTCACAGTACATGATGGAATTCATGGTTCCTTCATTGAACTGTAGCTCCCCACAGCCAGTAGTACTCATGCAGCCCCAAAACTAAGACACTCCCACCACCATGCTTGACTGTAGGCAAGACACACTTGTCATTGTACTCCTGACCTGGTTGCTGCCACACACGCTTGACAAGATCTGAACCAAATAAATGTATCTTGGTCTCATCAGACGACAGTAGATGGTTCCACTAATTCATGTCCTTAGCAGGCTTTCTTGTGCATCATCTTTAGAGGAGGCTTCCTTATAGGATGACAGCCATAAAGACCAATTTGATGAAGTGTGCGGCGCATGGTCTGACCACTGACAGGCTGACTCCCACCCCTTTAACCACTGCTGCAATGCTAACAGCACTCATATGGCTATCTCTGGATATGACGTTGAGCACATGCACTCATCTTGTTTGGTCGACCATAGCAAGGCCTGTTCTGAGTGGAACCTTGTTAAACCACTGTATGGTCTTGGCAACTGTGCAGCAGCTCAGTTTCAGGGTGTTGTCAATCTTCTTATAGCCTAAGCCATCTTTATATAGAGCAACTTTTTTTTCACTTCCTCAGAGAGTTCTTTTTCATGAGGTGCCATGTTGAATTTCCAGTGACCAGTATGAGAATGTGCGAGAGCGATAACATCAAATTTAAGACGCCTGCTCCCCATTCACACCTGAGACCTTGTAGCACTAATGAGTGACATGATACCATGGAGGGAAAATTACAAATTATGGACAATTTGTTCATTTTCACTTAGGGGTGTACTCACCTTTGTTGACAGCAGTTCAGACATTAATGGCTGTGTGTTGAGTTATTTTGAGGGCACAAAAAATGTACACTTTTATACAAACTGTACATTGACTACTTTAAATTGTATCAAAGTATCATATTTTCAGTGTTGTCCCATGAAAGACATAATAAAATATTTACAAATATGTGAGGAAGAATGAGAGACATCTATCTATAGAGCTAAATATTCTGTATAGATAGATCTCTATACTTTCTGACAAAAAACATTAAAAAATCAAATCTGAAAATTGTGTCAAAAACCGTGCCCTCAACCGCACCAAAAAACGAAAACCAAGTTAAAAATCTTTGCCTTTTGTGTACAATGCTGTCAAAATACTTGTCAGACAACACAGGGTTTTAGGATTGAAAGTATTCTGTCCTTGGACCTAGTGTGGACCGAGCCTTAGAGTAAAGCTTCCTATCTCTTCCTGATTAGGCTATGAGTGGCTCTATAGCAGTGCTTAGCATATCAGCTCTGTATTCCCAGCTCTTCTAATTGCTCTTACATTGACTACAGGAGATGTTACCTATAGTGCAAAGGGCTCCTGAGCTTAAAGTAAACAAAAGTAATTAATTTCCTTTCTTTGTTAGAGATAACACACTGTTCTCAAGCTGCCGGCATCCTGTGTGCTGATCTCTGGTGATGTCACTCCCTGCTATTAGATAAAACAAAGAGCAGGGAGAGAAGAGGTGAGCAGGACGGTAACCAGAGAAACATGTGTGCACTCAGAGTAGATACAATCTCTCTTATCTCCTCGGCAAAGCAAAATAAACACAGTAATGCATTTGAAAAAAGTCTTGATTTAACGTTCCCTATTTTTGCAGTAATACAACCCCTTTAAGCTTTCCACGGGGTCATAGTATTATGTCTCTATGTCTAGTACTGAGGAAGACTTACACTTTACTACACAAGGTCAACTATGTCTGGAATATTTTTTGTTATATTTGAATGTATTCATAAACTGAAAAAAATGATAACAAAATGTAGTTTTATTTGTATTATTTGGGTCCGTTTACACGGCACAGGACAAATACCAGTCGGTTTATCCGACCGGTATTTGTACTGTTTTCGTGCCGTGCACAAGGCCGCTGGGAGACGGCCTTTCTCCGTGGTTAGCGGAGAGAAGCCCTCACCTTTCACATTCACATGTTCATATTCCGTCTGAAAACTGGTCGGAAGAATGAACATGTTCTATGTTTTTCGGACCATTAATGTCTGTGTAATAGTTTGTCAGCCGGTTTGCAGCCTATTTTCAGAACCGAAAACCAGCTGAAAAACTGGCTGAAAAACAGTGCCTTGTGGACAAATCCTGAGCTTGTAAGAAGTAAAAAAGAGTGCCTCTTTAAATCTTCTACTAAATATTTAGGACTCCGAGCAAGTCTAGAACCAAGTATTGTGACTCATTCATGCTTTAGTATTTCAAATCTGTATTACTTCAGCTGGTTTTTACAGCTAATTAAAGCATTAAAGTAAGGTTGCCAATATCTTTAAATTGTTTTATCTACATTTCTGCCTTTTCTTCATTATATAGCATGTATCTATGGATCCCTATTGGTGCTGTTTTTAGCTGTTAGAAGTCAGGGGGTTACATAGTTACATAGTTACATAGTTTGTAAGGCCAAAAAATGTTATAGTTTAATAGATCAGACTTTTTCGGACGCGACAATATGTGTCACTTTTTAATTATTTTATTTTTTTTATTTGTAAGATGGCAAAATGGGGGTAATTTGAACTTTTATCTTTTTTATACTTTAAAACATTTATTTTTTACTTTAATTTTGTGTCCCCCTAGAGTGCTTCACCACTAGGGAGCGCGATCGTTTATCCAGCCTAATGCATTGCATAGACAATGCATTAGTGTGTACCAAGATGGCGGTTTGCCCACTTCCTGCCTGGGGCCAGAAGTGGGGAAATTCAAAACATGGCAGCGATAGAAGCCTTCATAAGTCTCCCCGCTGCCATGATAGCAGATCGGGACTCAGCGATTTCGCTGCTGATGTGCGCGGCACATTTTTAAATCATTTAGTGGCCGCGGCCATCTTTGTTGTGGCGTCTAAGGGGTTAAACAGGGCGGGCGGCAGAGCCCCGCCCCCGGGCTGTAACCGCTGGTTGTTAGCTGCAATTAGCCGCTAACACCTGGTGGCTGTGTAACGGGATCATAGCGAGTACTCATAAGGGGTTAATAAACTACACTTAGGCTAAGTCTACAGTCAGTTTTAAGCAGATTGAATATTTAGTATTGAGTATTTTATTTACAAAAATCCAACTGTAATTCATCCCCATAGACCTCAATAGAAAATCCGAGCCAAAGACTGCGCGCTCGGATTTTCTGAGGAGGGATTTCAAAACCGACGGCTCTGAAAAAAAAAGATAGAACTTGTTCTATGAAACGGCGGATTTATAGTACTGTTCAATTAAATGGGGCACCCAAAATCCGAAAAAACCGAGGCAAGAAAATACATCAGAAAACATAAACCTAGTTTAAAATACAGGTTGGATTCTTATTAGAATCCAACCTGTATTTTTTCCTTGCTATGTAGACATAGCTTTAAAGGGGTTGCCTAGTGTGTATATAAAAAAGAAAACAAAAAAGGAAGCTCCTGGTGTCCCATTAAAAAATAAAAAATAGAATAAACAGCCTATACTCTCCTTCCTCCACTTCAGTGCTGGGTCTCCAAGGTCTACTGTTTGCCTTGTTCTTGATCCAAAGGGGGATGTCACTGCTGCAGATACTGATTGTCTGCAATGGTGACATCCCCATTTAGAAGAAGATTAAACAGAAGACCGGAGAAGGCATGAATAGCCCCGCTTTTTTTTCTTCTTAATAGGGCTCCACAAACTTTTTTTTTTTTTTTTTATAAATCGGACAACCCCTTTCTCCAAGATCACTGATACGGATTAAATTATAAGGGTCTGAATAGACTCCAAAACAAGAAATGGTACAATTTTATTATTTACAGACATTCCGCTTTCAATTCATTCAGTTTTAAGATTCCAACTATATGTGACATATAGTAAAAAACTACTGTGAATCTTTTATTTTGGTCATTAAATTAAAGTGACTTTGGGCGACATCTATGAATCCGCATGCACCATTTTAGTAACTAGCCGCCGACATATCAGTTCTAAATAGAATAGAGGAGTATATAATACAACCATATGAATGAAAGTGTTAGGGTATGTTCACATGGGGTAATTTCGCAGCGTATTTGCGCTCTAATACGGGCGAGATGCGTGCCGAAATTACGGTAATCTATAGTTCTCATAGAGAACTATGGATTACGCCTCCTCTCCCCGCACGTAACAATACGATTTTTATTTTTAAAGCGCGGGGAGATAAGTGACATGTCAATTACTTGCAGCAAATGCGCGCCGGGAGTAATGAATGTCAATGGGGCTGGCAGGCTGCCGTTCCCACGCAGCAAGAGTACACGCGTATTAATAAAAGGAACGATGTACTGTACGTACCGCAGTACATCGTGTAAACATAGCCTTATACTCCAAATATTTTTGCTGCATAGCACTCAATATTGGCACATAGAGTGTTACGTGCCAAACTTTATATGGCAGTTTTGCACAAAATTTTGGTGCATTAAAATGTGTTGTCAGGTGCACATTGTGCCAAATTTGACCGTATGCCTGTTCATGCAGCTATAGAACCGGCAATATACAGCAAAAAAAATGGCGAAGGCGATGTCATCGATGTCACTCTTTGTATTTATTTTGATCTCTGAATACTCCAAATTTCTCATTTAAGGGTTAAATAAATAACTTTGAGACATCCTTGAGTTGATCTGTCTGTGAACATCTATGGTATTGACGACTGGCATACTGCCATGGAGCTGAGCTTGTGGAATACGCCTTGGGCATCATGGACTGTGCTGCTGTACCAGCAATTCTAGCACGATGCAGAAAACTAATCAAATACTTCTGCCACTATGACAATGTTGATTTTACACGTTTAATTAGTTGAACATTGAAGTGTTATATCAATTGTTTTGTGGATATATTCTGTAGAGATAAGAAGTTTATGTTCTCCTTAAATGGCTTAAATTCAATATAGATATCTGCAGAGTGTATATAAGGGTTATGATGACTTTTTAACCTTTTTTCTGGTGTTCATTTGTTATTTTCATTGAAAAACCTCCCGCACCCATTGTAATTTCACTTTTACCCCATAGCAAAAGGAAAAATCATAGTACTTCATTATGTAAAACATAAAAAAACTCTAAATATGAAATATATAAAACTATATGTAATATTTATTTATAAATAAAATATATATAACATACATAAAAAATATGTAAAATTTCAGGTGTCTTTTTGAACAATGTGAAGCATATAATTTCTACCATACGTAGGAAAAATGTAAACTGCCCTCACTTCATAGTGACAGGTGGAATTCACGGGCAATCTGTTCATTGATCGCTTTTTTCCGTCTTTCACAATGGAGAGATTGGCTTAAATCAACTTGTAACTTCATTGTGAACCCCGGGCAAAAAAAATTTTTTTAAAACAGCATTTATTCAGATGACACATAAAATGAGCTGCATGTTTGCTTTTTCCAAAATTGAAGTGCCCTAAGTACTGTTGGCGATTTTTATCGCCCAAGTTAAAATTTTCCGGCAAGGTTTTTTGGTGATCAAAATTTTCCAGCTGTGTTTAATTTAAAGGTTTTTTAAAAAATCTGTGCATAATCTTTTTAAGATCGCCCCCTTTTTTGGGGCGCTTCCGTAATTTTGGGGGCCCAGAAAAGGGAATTTTACAGAATAAAACCCAGGGGGGAAAATGTGTGTGCGACGTCATGACTGGGATGTGTATGGTTGCGATTGGTGGAAAAATAAAAGGGCCTCTTTTTTTCATAAAAACGGTTTTCCCTGTTTCAGTTTCATGTCTCTCAGGTTCATAGGGATAGGGCCCTTGCGTTTCTCCCTGTGGCCAAACAGCTAAAGCGAAATTAGTCTATTTTGCACAGGAAACCTCTCTATTAGCTGTGTTTCCTTCCCCCAATTTTTTGTTAATTAGAGATTTGAACATTTTATGTAGTTAGCTAGAAAATTTTTTAAGAAAGGCATCAAACCGCTGTAAAATTCCCGGCGGGGGGGAGCGGGGGGGGGGGGGGTGGGGGGCCCGCTGGCGAAAAACAGACAAGCTCTATCTATAAAGAAAACGGGAAATAAAGTTCCCCCAAAGATTTTAGTGTGGGACTTTGGTAGTGGAAATATTTATTATTAACAGTTTGCTTTTAAAATATTTTTGGATATTGGGCAGACTGAATTTTTATTGGATAAACATTATTTTTTAGAAACTGCGGCCCTCTTTGTTAGCTGCAAACCCCATTTTTATTATCAGTATACATTTCAGATAGGTTTTTCAATTTTACCCTTTAAAACCTGTGCCCTGTTGTTTATATCCCCCTTTGCATTTAAAAATTAAAAAACCAGCAATCTTTTTGTCTGCAAGGTTGTTTTTTGCCAAAAAAAAACCGTGTATCGTACGAAAACATAAACATTTACGTTTTTTTTTGATTTTGAGCACCCACTTTCATTGACGCGTTAGAAAAGTCTTAAAAAACACCCATTCTATATTCCCCACAGGTGAATTAAAAGGTGAAAAAAATACCGTTTATTATATAAAAAACATAACCCCTTACGTTTTTTTTTGATTTTTGCGCACCCAGCACTTTTTTTTTGGGACGCGGGAAATCTACTTTAAATTTAAAACGAAATTTTCTATATTCCCCCAAGGTGAATTGAAAGGTGCAAAAAATACCGTTTATTATAAAAAAAAACCCATAACAGTTACGTTTTTTTGATTTTTTGCGCCCCCAGCACTGTTCATTGACGCGCTTCAAACTTTAAATTTAAAAAAAGCAATTCTATATTCCCCCAACAGGTGAATTGAAAGGTGCAAAAAAATACCGTTTATTATATCAAAACATAAAAAAGTTACGTTTTTTTTGACTTTTGCGCACCCAGCTTTTTTCCCTTTGGGACCAGATTACGTAAACCCTTTAAAACAGCAATTCTATATTCCCCAAGGGTGAATTAAAAGGTGAAAAAAATACCGTTTATTTTTTTCAAAAACAAAAACCTTTACGTTTTTTTTTTGACTTTTGCGAACCAGCACTGTTAAATTGAACGCAAATTTTACGAAAAAACCCTTTAAAAACAGCAATTCAAATTTTTCACCACAGGTGAATTGAAAGGTGCAAAAAATCCCGTTTATTATTTTCAAAACATAACATTTTACGTTTTTTTTGGGATTTTGCGCCCCCCACACTGTTCATTGACGCAGCATTACGAAAAATTTTTTAAACGGGAAATTTCTTTATTCACCACAGGTAATTAAAAAGGTGAAAAAAATACCGTTTATTATATAAAAACTTTAACACTTTTACGTTTTTTTTTGATTTTGCGCACCCGCCTGTTCATTGACGCAGCATCTACTTTAAATCTTAAAAACAGAAAATTTTTATATTACCCAGGTGAATTGAAAGGTGCAAAAAATTACCGTTTTTTTTATATCAAAACATAACAGTTAGTGTTTTTTAAACTTTTGCGCACCCAGAAAATGTTAAATTGTTGCAGCATCTACGTAAAATCTTAAAAAGAAATTTATATTCCCCACAGGTGATTTAAAAGGGGTGAAAAAAAATTTCCGTTTATTTTTCAAAACATAACTTTTCACGGGTTTTTTTGATTTTTGCGCCCCCAAGCCCAGTTCATTGACGCAGCATCAAAGTAAATCTTAAAACAGCAATTCTTTATTCCCACAGGTGAATTAAAAAAGGTCCCAAAAAAATACAGTTTATTATATAAAAAACATAACAGTTACGTTTTTTTTGACTTTTTGGCCCCCCGGCCTTTTTCTTGACCGCATCTACTTTAAATCTTAAAAACAGAAATTTCTATTTTCCCAAAAAGGTGAATTGAAAGGTGCAAAAAATCCCCGTTTTTTATATAAAATATAACATTTACGTTTTTTTTTGGACTTTTGGGGCCCCCCACCCGGGTTCTTTAAAGCAGCATCTACTTTAAATTTTAAAAACGGGCAATTCTTTATTAAACCACAGGTGAATTTAAAAAGGGTGCAAAAAAACCGTTTATTATACCAAAAAAAAAGTACGTTTTTTTTGGGGACTTTTGCCCACCCCGATTTGTTGATAGCCCCTTGCATTTAAATTTTGAATCCGGGCAATTTTGTTTTGATTAGAGGGATTTGAGTTTTGTTTTGTTTTGCCGTTTTTTAAATTAAGGGGACTTTCCCAAAAAATATTTCCTTTCCCTTTTCTAAAATTTTTTTATTTTAAAAAGGGAAGCGAAATCCCGGTGGTAGCGAGCAAAGGGGGGGGTTTGCACATGGGGTAGGGGTACGAGGAAGGTGCTCCCTTGTGTTTGGCGAAAAAGGGCAGGAAGCGGATCGTCGTTGCAGGACCGTCGGGCCCGGTCATCGCGGGGTCGGGCCCTGTAAATTTTCTAAGTAACAACTTGGGCGCCTTCGGGTTTCAGTGGTTAATGAACCATCACTAGCAGTCTTACCTCCCTTAATCTCCCCGTCCCCGGCCCAAATGTCTCATCGAATCATCAGCACCCTTTCCAACATGAAGCACCCCAAATGTAAACTCGTGTACCCACCATTTGGGAAAATCCATTGTCTGAAGCCCTTTTGATGAAAAAATTTCGGTTGGGGTAAAAGGGCATTTTTAAAGATAAAGAGGTTTAAATTTAGTTGCTCTGAGCCCAGTTACTGATGCCATCAGAGGAGGTAAAGGAAAAGCCGGTCAATCGGCTAAAAACCCCGGGGCGGTGGCAACGCCTTGCAGTCCCCCTTGTTGTATCCCGCAGCTTTTGGATGCAAAAAAGTCGGGAAAGACCAAGTCACCTGTGTTGATGATGATGATGATGAGGGACATTGGGATCCTCGGTTTTTTCCCACAAAAAATTTGTTGCGAGCGCTTCATAAGTGGACGAGGGGGAAGCGAGGGGGGTTAGGTCAATCGGGTCCCCCCAAACAAAAAGGGAGAGGGCGGTCGCAGAAGCCCGCTGATATGATTCCGCCAGCCACGGTCAGCCCCAAAACCCCCTCCTGTTTTCGCCGGTTTAAAAAAGGGCCAGGACCTCTCAAGCTGGGCCTTTTTGAGCAAGCCCCCTGTTTTCCCCGCGTTTTCATATGCCGCCTTTGCCCGTAAACCCCATTAAATAGAGGCAAGAACCTTAATTTGGTTTTAAACCCCACCAAAATTTTCTAGTCACATGCAGCGAATGCATGAGTTGAAATGGAGGGAAACACTTGGCCAAAAAAGGCCCCAGACCGACCCCGGGGCCCTCCAACCACTGTCCCCCACCTCTGTCTCCGCACCCTCCTCCTCCGCCACCACCAAGCGTTCTCAGCTGCCCATGTCTCCCAGAGTCATGATCAGGGATCTGCCTCCGCTTCAGCCTCCACCGTCGCCCGGTACCACCAGCACCCCAGAGACCCATCCTACCCTTCTCCTTCCCCCAGTTTGACGACCTGCAGCCGTACAGCGGCCAGTCTAGCAGCCGCCTTCTGTCTCCAGGTTTGGGAGCAGAAGAAACACTTTAACCCAAACCATCCCAAAGCCAAAAACCCTGAATGTCGGCATTGCCAGGCTTTTGGCCTTGGAAATGTTGCCTTTCCTCTGGTGGACACGATGGGTTCCGCCAGTCATGGCCCTCGCTTGCCCCAATACCAGATGCCGAGCAGGCATTTCTTTGCCAGAAAAGCGTCCCTGCCCTGGCCAGCCACGTGTCATCTAAAATTTCAAGCGGTTGTCTGCATCTGTGCCCGGAAAGTCCATCTCACCACCGACACATGGACAGTAAGCACGGCCAAGGCCACTATATCTCTGTGACAGCTCACTGGTAAAGCTGGGTGGATGTCTCTGGGGGTTGACGGTGGCTCTCAGGCTCGGCGCCGCTCTTCAAAACCGAGGGATGGTGCAGGGTCTTTCCCCCAAGGTCCTCTGGTGGGCATCGTGCCCAGGGGACCCCAGGCCGTGTTGAAATTAATCTGCCTTGGAGACCGTCCACACCAGGTCAGGAGCTGTGGACGGCTTAAGCAACGGCCCGAGCGTGGCTGGGTGACAAGAACCTTGTGCCAGGCAGGTGTGTGCGATAGGGGAAATCTGCTGGCCCGCCCTTAGATCGGTAGGCTGGAGCACATCCCTTGCCTGGCACATGTCATGAACCTTGTGTCCAAAAATTTCTAAAGAGCTACCCGGGTCTGGATGCCTGCTGAAGAAGGCTCGAGGTCTGGTTCGCACTTCCGCCGTTCGCACCCTGCTTCGTCCGCCTGGCTGCGTTGCAGCGTCAGCTCGGCCTCCCCGTCAACCGTCTCATTGTTGACGTCGGCAACACGCTGGAATTCCACCTCCCATGCTCCCGCGATTGTGGCAGCAGCGCAATGCCATTTCGCAGTACGAAGTGACACATGGCCTGACAAGCAGCGGTTTCGGACTCGGGGTGTTGAACCACCGAGAGTGGAGGGAGGTGAAAGAGCTTGCACCATCCTTGCCAGTTTTGAAGAACCACCAAAATGGTCAGTGCGGACAATGCCCTTGTCAGCATGAGCATTGTGGTGATCTTAGTTCTGGAACGATCGTTGGACATCTGAAACAACAGGTCCCGCCAGCACGGAGGAGGAGACGGAACAGATGCGGACACGGGCCTTTCTCTCCGTCAAATCCACAAGGCCCGACGTTTCACCCAAATTTTATCGGTCTTCATTAGGCAGTGGTTCGGGGTCCAGAGCTAGTGCAAGGTGGCGCATCAGTCTAGGGTGCATCATCTCAGGCCCAAGGGCAGGGCTGTGTTGAAGCTGTGCCGGAGGCAGCGGGAGGAGGAGGAGGAGGTAGGGGGGGTTTTCCCAGACACCGATGTTACCCCGGGCCTGCCTTGGAAAAAGGTTGGCGCGAATTGAGGCGGGGCAGGAGATGAGGAAGGGTCAGTTTGTTTGCCCCTAACCCGAGGCTTGGGAAA